>VWZI01020604.1:1435125-1532509 GCA_013396835.1 Psilopogon haemacephalus | reverse complement strand
GTTAAGGCTGATGCAGCAGAGGGGATGACAATGCCACACTCATCCAAACACATCCATGCAGTGCTGAGAGCCCCTCCCGTCCCAGGCAGAGCAGCACACACAAGGGTGCAGGTGCTCAGCAGCACTGCCTGGGATCAAGCCTGCGGTGAGCACCGCTGCAGAGCCTGCTTATGGAGAATGGCTGAGGACAGATCAGGCTCCTGCTGATGCTCCTCTGCAGTGAAGATGCTCCTGGCTCCAGCCTTCCAGCTTCTGCTGCTGGCAGTGGGTAGGAGAGCAGCCGAGCCCCACCTGAGAGCAGCGTCCTGGCACTTCTCTTTTCTAGCAGGGGAGGTTTGCCGTGGCTGAGTGCTGCGACCCGGAGCTCTTCGCTTGGAGCACGTTGTGGGGAGCAGCTATGCAAGTCACAGGCAGCATTACCAGAGCACCAGTGGCTGAGGAGCAATGGGCTCAGGGCTGATGAGCATCACTTCAGCAAGTGCCATCTGCTCCTCCCTACAAGCACATGACCTGTGCTGTCCAGAAGGGTGCTCAGTGCACACTGAATAGATTTGTTCTGGAATCAGACTGATGGAAACAGCATTTGCTACCAAGGGCAGGCCCATCCATGGCTCTCAGTGGTAGTACTCAATGAGTAAAGTGCTGCTGTGCTTGGCAGATGGATTGCAGCACTCAGAGCCTGTGCTCACATTTGTGTTGGTAGGAAAAAGTACACTGAGGTTTGTTTTCATATCCAACTGCCACAGTCAACGTGTCCCAGCACAGGAAAATAAAAAAGAAGCATCAGAGCTTTTCTAAACCTCCACTTCACAGCCTTTGCAGAGTGACCAGAATTTATGAGATAATTAGAGCTGTACAGAGAAAATCCAAGACCCCAGGCCCAGACAAATGGAGGATTCATTTACAGTAACTAATCATAGCCACAGGGAAATGACTGCAGACCAAACCACAACAAGGGCCCCACAGCCTTTGTGTAGAAGGAGAGTACCTTTCAGAAGACCTGGATAAAGAGACACCCATGAGCACTGGCTGGGCTCACTGGAGGGAGCTGCCCCAGTTTCATTCACGCACTGCAGTTATTTTACCTCCACAGCCCTAACTAAACTCTCACTGAAATGTGGCACCCTCCTGGTGCAGTTAGTGAGGTCTGAGTACTGGTGGTGGAGCAGAGTTTTAGATCACGTTTGACTTTTTCATGGAGCTTCATTTCCAGGCTTTTATTTCCACTGCCTACAACAATTCAGGGCAGCATCACCTGATGGTAAGGTAGGAGAAGCTAGAGGAGCTTTGCAGCAGAAGCTGAAGTGGCATCACCCATGCACGTTAGTGCCACCGCTACTGAATGGACATTAAAGCTCCTCTCATCTGTCAGACAGCCTCTTTTGCTGCCTAAAGCACATTGGGATCAAGGGGGCAACACGCAGGCAGCTGCTGTGTTAGCAACCAAGTTAACAGCACTAGAATAGGAGATGTGTCCAGGACACAGAGGCAGGCAGCAATGGGCTCTGCTCACTCGCTACTGGCTTCTGCAAAAGCAGCAAGCAGAAAACTGAACGGAAGTTGAGCTCTTAGAACACTGAGACATTGGCACATTTGCTGATTGGAAGGAAAAGAAGCTTCCCTGCCAGGAGCTGCTGGAGGGAAGCAGGGACTCAGGCCCCTGCACTTCATTTCAGCTGAGCAGATGCAGCGGTCAGGAAGGCTGCTGCAAGCGGTGCTGCGCTGGGCCACACCGGGTGGGCTGCTGCACTAAATCTGTGTTGTTTTCCACAGCAGCCCCAGCCCCCTCCTTGTTGTTTCACTGCAGCATAACCCAGGTACTGGGAGGCAAGAACGGGTTAAAAAGAAAATCTGGTCTTGATACTTTTTTGATTTTGTGAGCATGAATCTCTTTCATGGAACAGCTGTCAAGTCAGCCAACGAAACAGGTCTGCTTGGGTCTCCTGATAATACCAACTGCTGCTGTTCATGTATCCTCAGTGACAGCAGCAAGATGAAAATCGAAATGAATTGCTCTACAAATGAGACACTTTTCTGCTTTGACTTTCCAAATGTGACACTGTTGTTTGTTTTCTCCGTCAGCAACATTTAGAAATGTTAGAAGGCTCTGGTGTCAGGAAGTTGCTCAGGGGGCAGTTTCAAGAAGTGCAAAAGAGAAGAAGAGATCTGCATAAACAGCTCCTTGCACAGTTCTGTCTAAATGCCTGCTCATTAGCGCTGCTTCCACCAAACTGGGCTGCAAAACATGCCCGGCAGTACAAACCCTGCAGGCTCTGAGCAGCGGCTGCTAACATTTCCTGTCTCTGCGAGGTGCTCAGGCTCAGCTCTGCTGAAGGCTGCAGCAGCACTGATCCGTTCCCTACCATCCATCTGCTGGGGAGAAAAGGCTTTGCTCAACCCATCGCAAATTACACTGAAAAAAAGATCTTTAAAGCAACCTTTCTTCACTATGAGTTAGAAATATGAGTATTTGCCCTTCCATCCAAAGAGCTGAAAATGTCCTCCAAGTGAAGGAAGCCTCTGCAGTATTTGTGAAACCAGTGTTTCTCTCCAGCCAAGGCACAGGGTACATCAGCCAGAAAGGCTGGACCAGGCCATCCCTGGGGACCTCCCAACCTGGCATTCTGTGACTTACCCTGGGCTACTGCAGCACATAGCTAGAGACAGCAATGGAAGTTGTAAAGGACTGATTTTTATGTTTGTTAACAACTGCACTAAAGCTCCTGAGCCATGGTGAAACATTCAGGTGAGGCCTTCCTCTAAAATCTGTCTCCACTGCACCATCCTGTGCCAGTGTCTCACCACCCTCACTGTAAAGAACTTCCTCCTAACATCCAGTTTCAGTCTCCCCTCTGCCAGTTCAAACCCATTCTTCCTATCATTACCAGACCTTGTCAATAGTCCCTCCCCAGCCCTCCTGTAGCCCACTTCAGCTACTGCAAAGCCACTCCAAGGTCTCCTGGCAGCCTTCTCTTCTCCAGGCTGCAGAGCCCCAACTCTCTCAGCCTGTCCTCACAGCAGAGCTGCCACAGCCCTCTGAGCATCCTGGTGGCCTCCTCTGGACTGGCTCTGACAGTTCCATGTCCTTCCTGTGTTGGAGTGCTTTCCATTTGCATTCACATCTAACACAAAGAAGTCGTTTGGCTGTGGTGCTTGGGGTGAGCCTTGCAGAGCAGGGATATCATTGGCCTTGGTGATCCTGAGGGGCTTTACCAACCAGAAATTTTCAGATGATTCTGAATGATTCTGTGATCCTTCTCCTCCTCTAGCACCAACACACCAAGGCCAAACACAAGGAGCAGAAGCCAGAGTTCAGATTTCCCCACAGAAAACCTGTAAGCTTTACCCATGACAGGTGTCTGACAGAGGAGAAGGCCTGCCACAAGCACAGCATGTGTTTAGGGTCCTGTGGCTTCAAGGGACCTTACAGCTTTACCCACAGGGTGGTCACAGCCATGGCTGTTGGCATGGATCAGCTCAGGGCAGCACTACACCAACACAAACTCCAGTTCTGGAGCCATCTAAGGAATTTCCATGTGTATCCACCCCAGCTACACACCGAGAGCCCAAATCTCCAGAACAGTTTGGAAGCTTTACTCTAAGTCCACCCAACCAAAATCTGTTCCCAGTCCAGGAGCATATCTCTGAAGCTCAGCCTCGCCAAATAATCACCTTGTGCTCTGCCAAGCAAGCTTTGAGGGGGCAGCCCTCCAAAATCCCTGCAGGTGCCAGCTGTGAGGCATCCGCAGAGGCCAATTATGATTTAATAATTAATACCGGCACTATATGCTAACAGCACTTTCAACCTGAGAGTCTCAGAGTGTAGCTTGCAAGCAGCCTGCCAGTGTCCCCACGTCACCAATGCATGAAGCAAAGCTCAGCCTTTTGGTCCCTTGATCCAAATTAATCTGTGGGAAAGCCAAAACTGCAGCCTGCCAGTTTCACCCTGCCAACACAAAGCCAGCTCCTCTTTCTCCTTTCCTTTAACCACTACATTTTAAGAACTCTTTTCTGATGATACAAAGACAGATGTGTCTGGACCATCCTTAGACTGGTACTGAGGAACTTCTTGCTGAGAGGCAGCCTCAGCCTGCTCTCCTGCTGCTGAAGTTGTGGGAGCTGTTCTGCTGGAAAGCTTTCTACCAGTCCTCTGCCCCTGCCATTTTCCCCACACTAGATTTAAGGAAAGGTAAGCTCTTTATGCAGCTGCTCTGGTGACCACGAGGAAAGCCATTAAAGGGGGACGTGGTCATTTGTCACACACGCAGTTATTACCAGCACTAATAGAGCAGATGTGATTACAGCTCACCAGGCAGGGCTACCAGACAGAATGAGATGTTGGCAATCATTTGTCACACGTGGCTTAGACTTAAGTCATCTTAAATAACATTTCAAATGCATCATCTTGGTTTTCCCACCCTGCCCCCAGGCAGATGTTTGTCTCCCAAGAGCTCACTCTTTAAGGTCTGTAAGTGCTTGTAACTTTGGGTGTTCAAACGGGCAAACTGCCAAGCACTGCCAGGTATTGCTGCTGCTTCTCTTGGCAGATAGTTTGGGAGAGACCTGGCTCTGTGCTTGGCAGGGGGCAGGACATGTGGCAGACGTTAAGCAGCTTCCTGAGGAGCTTCTGGCTGGAGACTCCAAACTACTGATTCTGAAAAGGTTTTGTTTCTTTTTAACCCACCCCCCAAAAGCCAACTCCACCACATGGTTTTGTTGCAGCTACAGCTGCCACTCAGTCATTTCCTACCTCGCCATCAAGAGATGAGCTCGGTTTTGTTCTCATCTCAGTACTTGAACACATGCAGAGAGCAGCAGCAATGTCCCTTCTACCCTGTCACTTAGCGACTCTTGCACCCAACTGCCCTGACAGCCTCCTTCATCAGGTGCTATGAAATCACACAGCTGAGTAAGAGCACCTTGTAAGTCACCAGAAGTCGTTTGTGATGCCCTGCTTGTTAGTGCTCACAGCATCCCCACTGTCTAAGCCAGGCAGACCCAGGCAATGCAGCTGTCTCAGTCCTGGGGCACCCAGCACTGGAGCCATTTCCCACCCTACATGTTCTAGCTCATTTCCAAAAGCTGCCAGAATCTGCAAAACACAGAGGTCCTTGAATGATGATCTTAAAACCAAGATGAGAACGAGTCCCAAGACCAGACAGATGGAAAGTGAAATTTCAGGCTGTATGAAGCCACCCCCAGGCTTTGAGTTGCCAGGACAAAAGGGACCAGATACCTCTCACTGTGAGACTGAGCTGAGTTCATCAACACAGCCTCAGTGCTTAATCCAAAGAGAGGAGTGCCAGACCAGGCTTAGCCAAAGTATAAACACGTGTAAAAGTGAATTTGCATCTTGCTGCTCTTCACCCCCACAGAGAAGCCAGGAGTGGTGTAGAGAAACCACAGGCAGGGCTGCACTCGTGGCAGCCAGGGGCAGGAGCAAACCACCTGCAGGTGGCTCCCAGAGACTCACTGCCAGCTGCTGCTGGTGGTCACTCTGGTGGTTCCCCTTGCCAGCCTCCAGCACACACAAGCTCTGCACAGACACCAGCCTGCTGGACGTTAACCTGCTTAAATCCAGAGTGATTTATGAAGCAAATGGAGAGGTATGGCTTGGCCTCCTCATAGTTTTCAGTGCACATAAATCAATGTTAAGATTCTATACCTTAAATCAATCTTAAGGCTTTAGCCAAGTTTTTTTCTGATCTCTGTGCCCACAGTAGTTAGAGCTGGAATGGGTAAGAGGCTGCTGTCCCTCTGGCAGCAAAACACTGGGAAAAACCCTTCTGCTGCACTCAAATCACAGCTTGACTGGGACAGCAGCTGGAGAAGCTGAGCTGCTGACTGGCCACTCTCAGCCAGGTGTCCCCCCAGACATTACCCTGTGCTTTGGCAGCTCTGCAGTGCACTCCCCAGAAAAAGTGACAAACACTGCACAGCTCTCTGCGCCTTTCCAACCCTGCCTGCTCTGCAGCTACCTGCTCAGCCACCCTCCAGCTCAGGGAGACACTTTTGGCCTCTGCCCACCCACCCAACTCCAGCATCTCTCTGCTGTCCCTTCCTTCTTCCAGCTGCCACAAGCTCCTGCACTACCTGCAGAGTGGCTGCAAGGCTACCCCAGGAGACAAGCACAGGGCTGGCTGCATTTGCCCTCACTGAACACCCTTCCCTCTGTCTCAGGTCACTGCTGAGCCAAATCCCTCCTTCCTCTGCCTCTGCTGTGCCTAACAGCATCTGTCTGCTCTGGAGGCAGGACAAAGGCCTCCTTCAGTGTTATTGAAATGTTATTAAAAGCCTGCCAAAAGTTGCCTCTGTGGTAAAAAAAGAAAGGGAAGGAAGTTTTGTTAACAAAACAAACCCCCCGAGACACACTTTATTTGCTGTGCAATGTACACAAACCCCTGATTAATTTAAACTTACATTCATATATTTTAAACAGTCTTCAATTATTCATCTCCATTTAAAACCATATTGAAGCACAGTTGCTTCAGCAATAAATTTTTAAGCTGGTGAGACACTTTACATCAAGCTTGTCTCCAGAGACTTTCCTTCGCATCTTGGGCTGCTCACTAAGCCAGGAATAGGAGCGGCTGGCCAGGACCAAGCAAGAGACTTCTGGCTCTGGACTCACTGCACCCAAACACTGGAAGTGGCCGAGGAGTAGAGAGGGAGCTGGAGGCAGCATGTGGAGAATGAGAGCCACTGCTCCTCAGTGCTGCACCACAGGGACACCCACAGCATGCCCACCACCACAGGCAGATGCTGCAGGCCTGCCTGGGAGGCAGGAGCAGAGAATTCAAGCACTGCTCTGCTGCTGTGACCCTTCCAACCCCAGGCCTCGAGCATGCTCCGCTCCATGCCTGGCTGGAGGCTGAGATGATGTCCCTATCACCACCACACTGATGCTGAAAAGAACTTCCCTGCTTAAGCTGTAAAGCTTTGCCACCGTTTCTGTGGACAGGTGAAGCCACCCTGTGACAGGACAGCCTTCTGAACCTGCCCAGAGCAAGCACTGGGACAGAGCAGTGCCTGGAGGTTTCCTAGCTGCAGAGCCTGCTTTGCTTTGCAAGCTGCAGCCCCAGTGCTTACACACAGACCATACCCAGGGAAGTCTTCCCAGCAAGCTCTTGCAGTTTGTTTTCAAAGCCTGGGGACAATAAAAAGCATCCAGCTCGCCTCTCCCCAGCTGCTCGGCGTGAGCAGAATGCGCAGTGAGGTGCTGGCTGAATCGGTACTTGACATGGAGGGCAGCTACCAAGGCTGAAGCTTTTGAGCCTTGGACAATTAAAGCTCTGCCCTGCCGTCCTTGTTCACTGAAGCTGATGGGAGTTGTGCCTGAAATTGGTTCTGTGAAGCCAGCAATGTGAGACTGCCATGAATATTTTAAAGTAAAGGAGTTGGAATACTCTAATGATCTTATGTAAATCTACTCTAAGAATTTCATTGGGAAGTTTTTTGAATGGGTCATTAAGCAGGGGAGAAAAGGTTGGAAAGCAGCCTGAAAAGGAGAACATTTTCAAAAGCCAAAATACTCCCTGCATTCTTCAGAGCCATCCAATTAGCCCAGCTTGAGGAAGTCAAAGAAGAACAAAGTGACAGAGCATCAAGTATGAGAGCAAGCATAGGCAGACTCGGTGTTCTCAGGAGACAGGAGCAAATCAGTACTCTGCAGCTAGCTTGCTTCAGTGCTACATATCAACCTCCCCCAAAGAGTTAGCATTTCCCCATATTGTCAGTGCTAAACCCACAAGTCCTGCAAGAATCCAAGATGAAGCAACAGGAAGTAGAGCAGTGGTGAGAGTGCAAGTGCCTTTCTTTGGGGCACCTCCACCACCTGAAGCATTCCCCAGCACAGAGGCTGGAGCAGCATTACCTGTTTGATTACCTGTCCAACTAATTCAGTCAGGTAGGTGAAGCAGCACAAACATGTAAGTAATTGCCTTACAAACAACCCAACCTGTGTTCAGCAGCTGAAGGACTGTCCACACCTGCCACCCTCAGTCTACATGAGAATGCATCCTGTTACCTGCACTGGTGGAGAAGCATATTTATGACTACATTTGGTGGTGAAGTGATTAGGATAAAGCTGTAGCATGGGTGTTTGTAGAGACCCACTAGAGATGGTGACCAATTGAACAGCTTCTGATAAAGCTGTGTGTCCACAGTAAGCAAACAGTTTGCCAGCGTGAGCCTGGCACAGCTCACTCATTGCATCTCATCAGTTTGCTGCTGACTTTTCCCTTGAAGATTTGTTCCAGGAGCAGCACTGCAGACAGGGCCCACACCACACTAGCAACCACTTACCTGTATTTGGCATAGTGCAGAGAAAGAAGAACCTGATCGACACACGCCTGGGTAACAGACTTTGGCACAAGGTGTTCTCAGAGCCACAACTGCTGGCCAGCCTTGCTTCTGCCCTGCACAGCTGCTGCTCAGATCCATGAGTTTGAAGCTGAGGTCTAATTGCACCTCGTTTGAATTCTGATGGCCACCACTGATCGTTCAGGGAGACAGGAGGCAATAGGAACATTTAGGATATCTTCCCACATACAGCTTCAAGAGAGTATTTTCTCTAACTCCTGTCTGGTCCTCATCACTGTAGCCCCCTGCTGCTCCTAGCTGGTGGGCTAACAGTTAGAAGGGGCAAGAAAGTACACTTAGAGTCCACTTTTCTCCATAAAAATCAAAGAGCAGCATGAGCACCCATGCAGTGACAGCAGCAGGGGAAGACTGCAGCATGGCCTCTGGCTGGGTGATAACAGTTACTGCAGAGCTGCTTTTGCTCAGTGCTGTGCCTGGGAGCACTTCACTAAGGGCCTCCTTCTACCCTGCTCCCATCTTTATTTAATATCCCCCACACCTCCAGGGCTGCCCACTATGGGAACGGAGGTGGAATCTTTGAATGCTGCTCACGCCAAAGCAGACTGACTTCAGGTGTCGCTCCCAGGTAGCCTGCAAGGGGAGGTCTCACTGCAGCCAGGACTGATGTGCTCTGACAAAGGCTGTCCTTAGCATGTGGCTGGCACCCATTTCGCTCACCTTTCTCAGCTGCCATCATCTCACATCGAGATAAGTGATCACCTGGTTCTACAGAACCTCAACACACACGGACTCAGCTACCACCGAGTTGTTTTTGCCAGGTGGGGAAGCTGGGGAGGTGCAGGGCTCAGTGCTGGTGTTAGCACCCAACACAAACCAAGCTGAACGTGGCCCTCTGGCAAGAGCTGCACTTCACAAAGCACTCCTAAGCTATGGGACCTAAACTGCAGTTGGTTTGGCTGATAATTTAGTACCTTTCAGGATCTTTTATTTCTTCTTTCTCTTGAAAAAGGCTCACCACTTCTAACGAGGGAGATGTGCTCTGCTGTGCTTTTAATCAAATGTCAGGTTGGAACACCTCAGCTCAAGTCCTTTGGTAGAATTCATTTGGCAGTGCAGGGCATGTCAAATTGAATAGAGCTGTAACAGCCTAGCAGAGGAAGAGAGCTCCCAGATATGCTCTCCTGCTTCAAGGTTATCTCTCAGATTGCAGATTCCATGTTCATGTGCCTTGGCTTATGTCAGGCTGTGCTGAGAAGGACTTTTGCTCCCTCCAAGTGTAGACTATGCTGTATTTAAGGCTGAAATCTTGAACTAAATTAAATAACCTGGGTGGGGAAAAAGGGGAGAACTAGCCAGAGCTTCCTCCTCCTACCACTGCAACACTTCAGCTGAGCCTCACAGTACAAACCTCTCCTCCTCCTCCCAGAGAAGGTTTATGTAAATCTTAATTAGTGCATCACACTTCCAACATTTACTGACGTGCTGTAAATCCACTGTGTACAGAGCAGACTAGGATCCAATAATCCAGAGCCATTGTTTAATTATATGTTTATTAGAGCAGTAAAACTAATAATCCCCAGTAAGATCTTGGAACATTATCCAATCACAATAGAGTCATCACTCTGCTTTCAGCTCAGGACAAAAGCAGAGCACACAAACAAGGCTGGGCCACAAAGCTGTGTCAGGCACAGCTCTGCAGCCCCCAAGCCCAGCTCCTGCCGCCAGACCTCACACAATCAACCTGTTTAAAAACATGCACTAGAAAAGCAGCTGAATAATTCAAGTTTTGGTGCCTTTACTAATTCTCTCATTTCAATGGGCCTCACGCACAGGGAACGGATGCTAGGAGCTCATTTTTTACACAGAGCTCTGCTCAAAGGCAGCAGCAGTTAGGGGAGACATCCATAGACTGATAAAAAGGGAAGAGGCCCATCCTGACAAGCCTTCTCCGTGGAATTCAGCAGGTTTCTGTCGAGACTTTTCCTTAGGTACAGAACAGGTCCCTGTGCAGCCAGATACCAGGGGGGGCACTTTGCTTTGTGCAGGGTGACTGTGCCCTGAGCTCTTGGCCGGTGTCCCAGCGTGCGTGTAGGCATGGCAGCCAGTCGTGGAGGACAGCAAATGAGTCTCCATCACTGACTTTGCCTGGAAACGATTTCCAGCGCTGAGGAGCACACTTAATACAATGGCCATGTATTTTCCCATGTGGAGACAAAGCATCAATGTCTCCTTATCTGCTCCTGAGTTAAGAAGCTATTCTTTAGCTTGTGGGATGTGGCTGTTGCTAAGACAACTGCAGTGCAGCCACTTACGATGTCCATGATCATGCACCACAAGCTGTAATTTACCCACAGGTTCCTCATTTAGGAGAGCAGAGAAACAGCAGGATGGCTGCTGCACGGCGTCCCACATGGGGCTGCATGGTACCAGTGGCTCCCACTACCTGCCCGGGACTGAACTGAGGCTGCAAATCCTGCAGCAAATGCTCTCTCAAAGCAAAGTGTGACCTCCCAGCCTGGGAGGGGAGCCCCACAATTACCAACTGCTCCCAACAAAACACTGCTCTCCACATCACAGACTTCTCAAGGGCGGCACAATTTGGTGTGTGCCTGTAATGAAATCTAAATGTAAGAGCCCTTCAGGGCCCTGAGAAACAAGCAAAAGGCAGCACAGTCTGGGCTTTACATCTGGCCAGCTCATTGCAAGGCTGCAGCTCTCTTAAGGGGTGCAGGACTCCAAGCAGTCTGTTTACCACCTGGGAGGATGAGGTAGCATCAAAACTTTGCTCTCTGCATGGTTTGCACCATGCTGTGCACTCTCTGAGAACACCTCCGGGATTAGTCACCCATGTTACAGCCTTGCCACAGGGAGCACTCCCACACCAAGTCCCAGGACTGTCAGGTTCCTACCATGCAGAGTTTCTCCGGCCGCTGCAGTCTTCTGTCAGTACTGGCCAGGATATGAGGTTATTTGGGGAGAATTTCTCAGGGCTGTGCGTTACAATCCCACGCCCAAGCAGAAGCAAGCAGTAAGTCTGAATGTTTGCAGGGTCAGAGGATGAGCAGAGCCGTGCAGGGCTGAGCAGTCAGCTGCTTTCACATGGCTGGAGGGAAGCTGGGCCTCAGGCTGGGCAGAAGGCCGGAGGGAGAGGCTAACCAGCCAGGAGAAACAGAGGAGCAAAAGAGTCCTCTGGAGGAATGGGGGCACCCTGACACCTCTGAATTTCAGCTTCCCAAGCTGCAGAGCCCTGGCAGCATGAGCACAGCCACGCTGAGTCGTGCGCAGAAAACTGCTCCTTGCCTTGTTTGCAAACCCAGGCTTGAGGGGCACGCAGCTCCTGCTCAGCTCTCAGCACGTCTGCATTGCTGCTGATAACCAGCATCAGCCAGGAAAGAAAGTGTCAGGAGATAACTCTGGGATGCATGTCAGACAGTTGCTTTCTTCTCATCTGCTGCTTCCATCTCTCTCTAGGGGACCAACACAACACCAAGACAGCTGCAAGCACAGGTTCCTGCCCCGATTTTTACGTGGCACTCTAAGGCAGTCCTGTTATCTGAGCAAGGCTACACACTCCACAGCACACAGAGCTCTCTAACATTCTTCTCTGACCTCCTGGTTTTGCCCTGTATTTATTCTGTGCATAACTATTTCAGCTCAGTGCAATGAAATCCCTCCTCCTAAAGGCACCATCTCTCCTGAACAAATAAAAAAGGTTATTCTGTTCAGAATGTGCCATCAACGGCTTAGGATCAGTTCTAAGGGAGTGTGACTTGCTTCTTAATGGCTTCCTATCTTGGTTATTTCCGGCTGCAGCTAAGCCAGAAAAATGCTTTAAAAATCATTCTTATTAAGGCATGTTGAGAGGTTTTTAGCAATGCTCAGCTGTGCCATCAGTGCAACATTTTAAATAACACACCTAAAAATAGAGCTGTTCCCAGTGATGATACAGGGAAGGTGCCGTGAGGGAAGTGTGCTCACGATTAAAAAGAGTTCCAATACATCTCCTTAGCATCAGAATCCCTCCGAGAGGCCCAGCTTAGAGAGAGCAACATTCTGCACCTTAATCCTGATTTGTGCTGCTCTACAATCAGGCTGATCTTCCAAGCAGCTCCTGTTTGAAAGCTCCACTGAAGGCCATGGATGTTGCTAGGGGTTAAGCACTTTGGGAAAATTCCTGCCTTGAAGGATCCCAGCTGCAGACTTAGCTTCTGAGTGTTGTTTTCCATACTGGGAGCCAGAGTGGAACCCAGCATATCTGAACTCAAGCAGCTAGCTCATATCTACCCGCAGCAATTCACATCCCCTGGGCTTCAACATGTACTCTGATCACGCTTCCCACTCAACTGCAGCTTCATCATGGAGCTCCCCAGACTGCCCTGAACTCTGTGGGAGCTGAGTATAAAAGAAAGGCAGGTCAGGAGGTGAGGTACACATCTGTGTTCCCCTGGAAGAATTCCTTATGCTGCTTCCTGCATCTCTTGCCTCTCCCAAGTACCATCCTGCCTGGACCTGAATGCATCCCATGGTGACTCCATTAATGTACTTCAGTTACCATCAGCTCCTAAGATATATGCCAATACAAGAAGTGTTTCTTACTCCTCTGTCTTTTCAGGCAGACCTAGCACAAAGTCAATCCTCTACCCACTCCCACATTTCAATCACCACTGTAGCTGGGCAGCTTCTCCAGAAAAAAGACAGGCAAGTCTGCTGGGCTCCACGGATTGCCAGGTTCTTCGTTTTCAAAGTGTGACAGAACCCACTTCAAGAGAGAGCAAAATGTGATTTTTCAGTGTTTGACACTGAACTGCTCTGGTACCCCCAGCTGGAAATGCCCACGTTAGCAATGCCTGCTAGTAAATGGAGACCCAAGCCTATCCCCTGGGTTTCTGTTCCTTACAGCCCACAAAGAGCTTGTGAGACCATTCATGCTGATGGCCAAGTACAGCAAACGCTGTCCAGAAGATTTTGAAACAACCTTTACAGTAAGATGTGCAGCTGTTGAAGAGCATGGTCAGGCTCTCCTTCAGATGCAGAGAAGACCCTCTCAAGCACAAGCCATGGGTCCTTCAGTATCTCCATAAGTGAGCAGCAGTCAGCTCCAAGTCTGTCATCATTCCAAAAGGTATTAGCAAGCAGTCTAAATTGCCCCAGGAATGCTCCAGGTGTCCCCCAGGTGTCCAGGCCATTCTTAGGAGGAATGGCTGCTGCAGCTTCTCCCTGGCTGGCCAGCTGCTGCTGCTGGCTTGTGGCAGGGCCAGGTCCTGTAACAAGGCAAGAACTGGAGCCTGCCTGCCCCTGCCTCCTGAGACTGCAGTGCAGATTGCTGCCTCTGTCCTGCACCTCTAGATTTACCCTGATGCAGCTTCCTAGACATGACTACTTTGTTTTCTGAACTGGAAGAAGGAGGTGCCAGTCCTGTTTATCAGCAGCCCAACTTCCCTTCTGACGCTGAAAAAGCCTCTCAGGAGTAGGATATTTAACCTGATGGACTGAGATATTCTATCAGATCCCTACAAGCACCTCGTCTGCAGTACAGATCTACTGAGCATCATGCTGGTGCCTCCCGGGCCTCCCACCTCCTTCCACTCAGTCAGAAAGGAAGGAGTTAATGCCAGCAGAGAAGAGCAAGGCTCACTAATTTAATTCCTTTCTTATTGATTGGTTCTTTGGTTCACATCAGTTTAAAGAGCGAGTGCTTTGTTTCAGGAACTGAATCAGAGTTCCTCTTTGGAAAGGCAACCCCTGTCAATCTTGTACACATGAAAGGGGTCATCAGAATTCCCACCTGCCTGCATCCAACAGGGTGAGACTCATCTTTGTTGGATCAGCTGCAGGAATACTTAATACTAAACCAAGAGTTACAAATGGCAGCAGGGGCTGGACCAGGAGTGGTTAGAAATAGAATGAGGTGAACTGGAGTAGACAGCTCCAAGAAGTGCAAGACTTCCTTCTCCAATTCCAGAGATGGAAATTGTGTACATCTAGAGCAGTCCTCGAGGGGATGAGTCCAGGAGGAGTGAGGCCAAAATGCAAGGAATGGAGAAGCAGCAGTGGCTAACTCAGAAGAGCAGAGGCTGAAAGAGCTGTTGGGCTGCATCTTTGCCTTAGGGAAGCAGAGACATTTTCCAGGGCAAGGGAAAAGCAGATTTCACAAAGAGAACTGAGGTTTTAAACTTGTCCCAAACAAGAGGATTTTCACTTCTCTGGAGAGTGAAGGTGGATGGTGCAGAAAGCAGTGTCAGTAGCAGGTGATGTGGAGAACCTCACTGTGTAGCTTCCCAGAGCCCACTATTGCTGACAACAGTAAGAGGAGGGAAAGAGAAACCAAAGAATTTAGAGAAAATAAGACATTGGATACACAAATGACCCAAGAGAAAATGTTTTGGTGGTTCGCTCCGGGTTGGAGGTTTCTTGGGTAATATTGTACAAGCTGCTGGTCAGTTCTCACAGTGACATGAGAGGAGGTGACCTGAGGTGATAGCTAGCAAGAGCAGGTCACAGAGCAGGGTGCAGAGGAGCTGCCAAAAGGGAGCTCAGGCAGCTAACAGCCACAGAGGAAAACTCATCTCCCAAGACAAAAGCTTAAACTTCCAAAGACATGCAAATTACCCAAATTAGGCATCTACATTTGTTTTAGTCTCCTGTGAAAACACAAAACCTATTTACTGACAGAGAGGATTCTTTAAATGTAGCTGTTACACTCAGTTAATTATTCATTAAAGCCAAGCCACCACTGGGGTTTCCTCCACTGGTACCACCAGTGCACCTCAGAGGAAGAAAGGAAAGAACAAACCGTGGTGAGGAGCTTTTTCCATCCCAGTGTGTGGCAAAACTCTCTCACTAACAACATCCAGACAGAGAAGCTTGCTCTGAGTCTGAAACATCCCAAATAAATCCTCATCAGTGAAGCTGTGAATCCTCAAACGCAGGTAAGGGTCTTCCCAGCTCTGCTAATAAATTACTCTGCTAATGAAAGAAATAAGCCCAGACTGGCCTAAAGGATCTTCAGTAAGTGTGACCACTGAGCTAAACCCCAAATCTCCAGCATTCCCACAGTGCAACTGCAGGACTCTTGCTCTGACGCTCCCTCACTGATGGGGGAACCTGATGAGTTAAACAGAATTAGCCAGGTTGGGAAAGACCTCCAAGATCATCAAGTCCAACCTAAAATTAGGGTAGTTCTGTAAGTTATATACAGCATGTTATCATCTATCTCTTTGGATGATGACATTAAATAACTAATGAACCAAATTATTTAACTGGTAACTGTGAGCAGCAGGGCAAGGGCAGGGATCCTTCCCCCTCTACTCCACACTGGTGAGACCCCACCTGGAGTACTGCATCCTGTTCTGGAGCCTCTGTACAAGAGGGCTATGGACGTGCTGGAAGGTGTCCAGAGAAGGGCACGAGGATGAGCAGAGGGCTGGAGGTGCTCTGCTATGAGGAGAGACTGAGTGAGCTGGGACTGTGCAGGCTGGAGAGGAGGAGGCTCCGAAGTGACCTTAGTGTGGCCTTTCAGTATCCTAAGGAGGCTGCAAGAAAGCTGGAAAGGGACTTGTTAGGATCATAGAATCACAGAGTGTCAGGGACTGGAAGGGACCTCCAAAGCTCATCCAGTCCAACCCCCCTGCCAGAGCAGGATCTCCTATACCAGATCATACAGTAATGCACACAGGCAGGTCTTGAATATCTCCAGAGAGGGAGACTCCACAACCCCCCTGGGCAGCCTGTGCCAGGGTTCTATCACCCTCATACGGAAAAAACTTCCTCCTCACGTTTAAATGAAAGTTCCTCTGCCTCAGCTTCCACCATTGCCTCTTGTCCTGCCATGGGCATCACCCAGCAGAGCCTGGCTCCAGCCTCCTGGCGCTCACTCTGCACATATTGCTAACCATTGCTGAGGTCACCTCTCAGGCTCCTCTTCTCCAAGCAGCACAGCCCCAGCTCTCTCAGGCTCTCCTTGTTAATTGTCACACAAGTTCTTGTCACCTCATGTTATTACAGTGAACCAGCTTTTGGGGGGCTCCTAAGCCAGTTACTGAAGGGGAATTAAAAGGTTCCTGTTCTGAACTGTAAGTAGCATAAACTTTTGGAACAGAGGCACAGAGAACAATTCTTATTCCTGTTACCATTTCCTGTGCAAAATATACACCCTGTGTTAGTCATCTCTCTATTTTATACCACCAAGTTATCCTGGAAAGGATGTTGATTCTCATGGAGCAAACAGAACGGCAGCCAAAAGAGCCAGAAACTAAGAAATCTGTTTTATGTGCTTCTAAGAATAATACTCTAGAGGCTGGCGCTTGAGGAACACCTGCAAGCATGTGCTTGTAGCCTTCAGAAAAGGCTCCTTCTCCCAGTCAGCACTGCTCACAAACGGCACCATATTTGGCATGGCATTACTGGGGGGAAGTGTTCCTGCCCATGGCAGAGGAGTTGGGATGAGATGACCTTGAAGGTCCCTTCCAGCAAAGCCCATTCTCTGATTCTATGGTTTCAATTAGTTTTTAAAACATTTATTACTGGTGAGATGGGAACTTGGTAGTAGACTGGAAGAGAAGGAGAGTTCCTGGGCCCAGCTGACATACTGACAAACTGAAGGAGTAAATTTGGCCTCTGGGAGCAGAGTGCCCACTGAGCATTCTGACACAGGCACAAGAGCCCACGTGGCAGGGGAATCACTTCTGAAATGCTTCTTCTCTCCTGTTTCTGAAGTTTCCCTGCCAGCAGTGAAAAGGTTTCGCTCACTTCTTTGGTGAAGTATCCTTTTGTCATCTCAGCACTGGGGAAGCATTAGGGCAGTATCACATTGCCAGCTCTTTCAGGGGAAATAACAGCACAAGATAAGAGCTGCTGACATATTGCACACCAGCATCATTCATTAGCAAACAGAAAAAGAAAATGCTGCAGCAGAGCTGCAATTTTGTTTATTACGGATTCAACAGACTCCTGCTTTACTCACAAGGTTCAGTGAGAGGTTTCTGTAGTAGTCAAACTCTCTCCTCTCCCACCCCCTGCAGTTCTGTGATGCCAACAGGCTTGCCACGTTTCCTCCAGCTCCCAGACCATCTAGCTTCTCTACCATCATCTGGCCCACACAGACTTCACACTTCATGCCATCAGCTTTGGGAAGGAAGGGCTATAAGCAGAACAGCACGAGGCTGGGTTTTCCTGTTAAAGCTTTGTGCACTTGTAAGAAAAGAAACACCATCATGTACTGGCAGCTTCATCCTTTTTAAAACTGTTCTAAACCCAGCTCTTTTCCTCAGTTGTGTATTGTGATGCCATCCTGCTCTCCTCTTGCATACATTTTAGCGACTTATATTCCTTCTCAGGAATTCCGTGCCCTTGATGAGCATTTGCCTTTTTCCCCTGTGCTACTCCTTCTCTCACCTCTCAAAAGCCTGCAGTGAATTTAGCCAAAGCAGAAAAAGCTAACCCAAAGGAATTCTGCAAGCTTTGCAGTTGTGCTTATTTCCTTATTTTTAGTGTTTTTAAAGAGGGGCAGATATCAAACCCTAGCAACCTCGACACTGTCACTTTCACTTAACCCTACAAAGGAAAGTGGTTGCCTTGCAAACAGCACATGTGGGCCACTTGGAGCACAAAGTGCCAGGGTCAGCAAGCAGGTGCCAGCAGAACGAAAGCAATAGCCATGGGAAGAGAGCCACTGCAGACAGCAGGGGCCAGAAGGAAGAGTGCTGCAAAGGTGCCTGTGGCAAGGGGAGCCCTGCAGCATGCTCACTTAGCAAGCCCAGTACCCCACTGCTCCTGCAGGGAGAAATCCAGAGCCCAAAGCAGAGGTCTGCCACATTAGCCAATTTCAGAAACCATCCCACTGGTTTTCAAAGACAGTGATGCAAAAGCAAAGCTGGGTTTAGCACTAAGTAGCCTGAGTGGATGTTGCAGGGCTTGCACTCCTCTGCAAAGCACTGCCCAAGACCCAAACTACAGCATCACAAAAACCTCTCGGGGTACCAGCTCTGTAAAGACCTTGGAGAGGAGAGCTGTGATCGGATGGTGATTAAACCATCCCTAATGACTTGAGAAGCAATAAAATTGGTGCAGGAGAGATGCTGAGAACTGATTAAATAAAAAGGTGTCAGATGCAGCACCGAGGGTGTGAGAAAATATGGAATGCAAGCATTTGGCTCTGCATTTTAATTCTCCACACACACTCTTCTCTATCAGAACAGAGCCTGCAGCACAACTCCCCACAATTTAGCCTACAGATCAACCTCAGAGAGAATTGGCTCTCAGTGCTCTAAAAAGAAATGGAAATTACTTTCTGAAAGTGATCAAATTTACCCATACCATGAATCGTTTGACTGATTCCAAATCTCCTAGCCTGCCATTTTTCACTGAAGGGAAAAACCTATTTAAGGAATGATTTTATAACCTGCTAGCAAAACTATGGCTTCTTTATTATTATTATTATTATTTGCAAGCAAACCAATAGCACTCTGCAATGAGAAATGTGCTGTACCAGCCAGAAACCTGTCAAGATTCCCAAGGAAGCCAGATGAGAAACTCCTGGGTATTTAAAGAAATAAAGTTAAATAAGTGGCTCCCCAAAAACCCAGCCTCTACTGCAAAGCAAATTCAGGCCATGAGAGAGGCTTCTGCCAGCTTTTGGACATCTGCAGTCCGTGGTGCCGGTTACAGGCAGACAGAAATCAGCAGCCAACGTTGCCCCATTGCTGGCTACGCTGCAGGTTTTACTTGGATTTTAACACAGCCTCTGGCCCTGTGTTGCTTATTTAACACGAAGGTGTTTTACCCTTCCCCCCCACAGCTCACTATAAGATGCACTCAACAATTTGTTGTTGCATTACCTCTGCCGACTGGGCCAGTTCAGAGCACTGCTATGGAAAACTGCTTTTCAATTCCAAGAGAATTAAAATCAGGACAGGTGTCAGATTCCAGCAAGATCAACAGCTCTCATGACAACGGCCAGGAAAGGTGCCAGGTGGAAAAAATGGGACCTGATGGTCAGTGTTTGCCTGCATAAAAGATGCAGCTGAGTAAACAAACTCCAGTATCTCCCCACGCCACAAGCCATGCCTCCAGCCATGCCTCACCTGCCATTCAAACCAGCACCCAGGAGGAGTGAGCAGCTCAAGGCTCTGCTGCTCTGTCAACACTGCCCCCAGATGCAATGGCTACGCTTTGCTAGCAAAACTGACTAGCACCCCAAAGTCGACCTAAAAACCAGCACGTTGCATTTAGATTCTATCTTCTGGCATTATTTTACACGGGTGCCCATTCAGGAGTGCTGTGGGAAGCTGTGAAGGAGCAGCTGGCACATGTCTTCCAGGAATATTTGCATGATGAAAAGAGATTCCTCTGGGCAGAGGCAGTCAATCCTTGATGCCACCTGATGGCTTTTTACTATACTATTGAAACAAATCACATCAGAGGCATTACAGATTTGATTTGGGGAGCAATTAATTTATGCCTTCTGAAGCAATTTGTGCTGCTCAGTTTTTATCTGAGTGAAAACTGCACAAACACATCCTCCAAATACAGATGAGGAAGCCTGATCTGCCTTCCATCACGAGCTCACCCATGGCTGCTAGGGCATTCCAGACTACAGCAAGTACCCTCAGCAGATGGCAAGCCACTGACAACTCTAGATGCTCTGAATTAAATGAATCAAGATCCCACTTGTTCCAAATGAGGGGGTGGCTAATCACATTCACCCTTGCTACCGGTGACAGAAAATGTTGGTTTTGGTTACAAGGAAACTGAGAGTTTTGCAGAAGATGGAAATGTGTTTTCAATTCAGAACAAAAGGCCACATTTCCTCTCACGATCAACTCTTCCATTCTCCTATCAAGCCACCCCTGAAGCATTCTGGCAGGCAGAAAAAGCTGGGGGGGTCCACAGTGAAGGTCAGGAAAGAGGATGCTAAAGGGCTGAAAGCACCAGGTGCACGCTGCTGACCCTAGCACAGGATGGCAACTCTGCTTCCCAGGCATGCCAATCCATGTGTGCAAATCCATGTGGAACTCTAACCCCTTCCCATGGCCAATTACTGCATGAACCATGGTGCTGCTCACCTGTACACATCTATTTATGTATCTCATGCCAATTATGGATATTTGAATGTCAATCCTTCAGATCTTAGTTCACATTTGTACGTAGAATGTGAGCCTGAAGCCTGACTGAGTGGGTTTGAGGTTTTAGTAAATGCAAGCACAAACTAAACCAGCACTATTTCGGTTTTCCTACATGTTCACACAGGAAAAATGCAGCTCTCTGCTGAGAAGGCTTTGGGGCCCCTGATTTGAGGCCTCGAACAGTCAAAGGCATCTGCTGCATGATCAGTAGCTGTGGAACAGCAGAGCGCTGACTGCTATTCAGAATTTGCTTAATTGGCTTTTCCTCAAGGCCAGCGATTTTGTTTGGTGATGCTAAGTGACAATAGCTGCTGCTTGAGCACGACAGCATCATCAAATATTCTGCTTAATGGTGACATTTGGTCAGTGCTGGGAAGGGAGGCAGTGTGTTCACTGGGTGTTGATTAGGCAGCAATGTTCATCTCCTGCCTTTCATCAGATAAGCTACACTAAAAAGGGCTAAAAAATACAAACCAAAAAAAAAAAAAAAGAAAGGCAGTTAAATATTTCATGAGCCTACTTTAATTGATATTGTATTTTGCCCTTTCAGACTTCACAGGTGCCCATGAATTCTTCCTGCCACACGCAAACCTGCTACATTCAAGCTCTACAGATCCATCTCTTTGCCTTTAAAGGAAATAATGGGGTCCACTGTGGTGTCCTCATTATAAGACAGTTCTCACATACTGATTTTATGCCTTCTAATTGAGGCTCAATTATGGCTCCAGGAGGCTGGCCTGGCTGAATAGCACAACATTTGAAGCTCCAAGGCTGGAGACATTCAGCCTTCTGGGTCTGAGCAGCTGCAACATCTCCCTGCTGCACAGTTGCCTGTAGCAGTTAGCTGCAGGTAGGGCAGATGTAGTACAGATGTAGAGCACCCTCTCCTGAGACGCTGCTGAGCCCACTGCCAGGCTCACTCACATCAGCTCCACTCCCCAGCTCCAGCAATGCTGTGACAACCAGCCCTGTCTGACAGGTTGAAGCCTGGGCACCTGGAGTAAAAGCAGGACTCCGAAGCGTTTCAGGCGAGGTCTAAAGGGAGATGTAAAAACCTCTTGCACAGACCAAGCACTGGAGGGACACAAAAGCTCACACCTCCCCAGGGACTATTCTAGCAACTAACTACTTTGTGGTAAGAGATTACAGAGCGATGCAATCTCCTTGGGATAAAGAGCAAAGGCAGGGAATCTGCTGGCTGTCACTTGAGCACAGCAGCCTCGGCGCTGGGTGCATCGCTGAAGGAGTGCCCGGCAGAACCCAGCTGCTCTGTGTTAAGAATAGTAACAGGTATTTATTACATGTCTGTAATGGAGACAAGGACAGACACTCAAGTAGAGCTTCCAAGGACCTTACTGGCTTGGAAACGTGCCCCAGGGCAGCAGACAACAGAAGCCAGCGCTGACCTTGGCAGCAGCAAGCAGGCTAATGTTGACACAAGGCTGAACCAACTGCTCCTGAGCAAACTCCCCAGTGTGTTAAAGCAGGCAGGCACTGCCTCACCACCAGCCAGGTGTGTCTGCAGCTCCCAGCCCTTTGTCCCAAGCGGACAGGCTCATGGGGGCTCATGCAGAACACCACTGGCCTCCTACATTTAACTTTTCCTCACTGTTCAGCAGCCCTGAAGGTTACTGCCAGAGGACATTTGCACCCCTCCCGAGTGGACACACATCTAAACACACACCTCTGCAGCTGCCACCTGTGGTGGTGCTGAGCTGCAGGGCATCCACACTCTGGTGACCTTTCCAGCACCACTGAATGCCTTCACTAGTCGATAAGATGCTAAGGAGGGCACTCAGAGAGGAGAGAACTGATTTCCCCAGCTCCCCATCTGCCTCTGCAACTGCCACAGGAGAGTCATCACTACTGAATGCCTGCCCAGCCTCCTGTTCCCACACAACTCATTACCTCCTCTGGACAATCACTTCAACAGAGAGCAGAAAGTACAACAGCCCTAGAAAAAGAAAAATGAGAGCTGGTAGGATGACAAAGATTAAATGGATTCGTTAGACTGGGAGCAAGATTGGGTCTCCTGTTAGGTAAAAGAGAATCAAGAGGCACATTCCCAACCTTCATTGTAGCCCCTTCTGGACAGGGTGTAAAGGGCTCGGAGGCAAAGGAATTCCTCAATGAGTTTTCTCCTGCTTCAGCTGGAATTCCACCAGGTAGCCTGGAAGTAGGTTAGAGAGACCTGACACAAAGTTGTATCTTGTGTTAGGGATAAATAATGTTAGGAAAGAGAAGAATGCAGACTGAAATGTCTGTGTTTACAGTGCACACCTAAGAACTGGTGGGCAGAGATGGAGAAGCTGTCAAAGCACGGCAGAACTTCTCTTGCTGCAGCACCTTTACTTCATCTTTCAGACACAGAGCAGGGAGGGAAAAGCAGCACAGAGGACAAAGACACACTCATTACAGCTACAGTTCCAACAGAGTAGAGACACAAGCACCCAGGAACAGTAAATCTCTTCTGTCTCCACGCTGGTGTAACTGTCTCATCATCACGTAACTATAGCTCTTTTATCTGCTGCCACATATCCAAAGGGCACCTGCCTTCTAATGCTTCCACTGCTAAGCCTCACTTGGGGATAAAAAGAATAGAACAGGGGAGCTGCATAACTCCACTACTGAAAGTTGCCCCCCACGACTCTACAGGTCTGTGTGGTGACCCCAAAGCTAGGTGTTCACATCTCCTCATGTGTCCCCCTCTTCCTTTCTTGAATATCTGGAATGCTGTTTCCCAATAAAAACACCCAAACTGGCTGCTTGAAGAAAGACAAAATGAGCTCTCATTTGAAAAAAACATAAATAAACCCCAGAATTAGAACATGCCCAGCTCAAAGCTCAGTAGCTGCCTTCTCTGTGAGCAGGCACAGAAATATCCGGAGGCAAAAGAGTGATAGCAAAGAGGCAAGGCACTGATAAGGCTCCTGCCTATAAATAAACTGCATCCACTTTCCCCCAATCTCCACGCCTCTGCTGAAACTTCTGTGGACTAGATAGCAAGGCTTGAGATTTTACAGCTCCTGGAACAGGCCTTTTCCTGGTACCCCCAGGCCTGCCAAAGGCATGGCCCCTGCTAGCTGTGTGCAAGAAGATCCAGCTGAAGGTTAGGCTGCAATTTCTTGTGGGCACTGAGTCAGTGCAGCACTTGCTGGACTTTGCTGCTGGAGAATTTACATGTTCCAAAGCCACTGACTGTGGGCTGGAGGCTTAAACCCTTCTTATTGACTTTCAAGTCAATCGTACTTGCGGGCTTAAACTCCTGAAGTGCTTCTGGAAATGCAGCCCAAGTCTGTAAATCAGATTTGTTCTGTCCAGTGTGCCCAAGAGGCAGCACTTTCAAGTCTCCTCCAAAGCCCCGCAATCAGTATGCACCACCAAGATATCTTTAGTCCTAAGCACTCACAGGTCACACACAGAAAATGAAAACTGTCTGAACCAAAGCCACCTCTAATACACAAAACTTCTGAGACTCAGGCTTGAAGTGGGGCTGCAACTACCTTAAATGTTCTTCTGATTTTCAGCTTTAGTTAGCAATTTCCTGCAGGTTCTCAAGGCCAGGTTGGATGAGGCTTTGAGCAACCTGGGCTGGTGGAAGGTGTCCCTGTCCATAGCAGGGGGGTTAGAACTAAGTGATCTTTAACATCCCTTCCAATCTATGACCTGGGAGCTAGAGTAATATTTCCACCCCAGCTATGAACTGGGATTTCAGTTGCAACCTGATGCTGTTGCAGAGTGCAGCTGCTTGCCTGAGCAAACAGCTCAGAAAAGATGCTGCTGGACCAGGGAGGGTTTGTTTGAAATTTCACCTTTTATGTCCATGCAGTCCATTCAGAACTCTAAAGAAAAGCGGTGGGGGCACAGCTGGAGGCACTGCTCCAAAGATCTGCTGGGACATTGCCCTGTAGGAAGAACACCAAATGTTTTCCCTTTCCTTACACTTGTTTCCTCCAGTACCTCCACAAATGTTTTTGTTCAAAATGCTAGGTTTGTGCATTCCCAAGATGGCAATGACCTCAGACACTGGGGGGTTCACCTTCCAGAGCTCCTTCCCTCACTAGCAACTTTCTTTACTTGGCTTTGCAACTAATATTTACAGACTTACAGATATTATTTTTTTCCTACTGGAAACATTTTTTTCTGAGCCCAGGTTGCCTCTAGCCTCAAGACTTAACTTTCCCAGATGCTTCAACATTTATTCTCTCTAGAGAGTTTATCACAGCATCTAATGATGACTGTGTCAAGGACATCATGACGTAGGCAACCTGCGCACAGGCAGCCCTCACCCGATGGAAAAGCTCTGTTGGTCTCCAGACACTTGAAGCAAAGCTGCTCTTACTCATCTCAGAGGTCAGGAGCACACCAGATTTCAATCTGTGTGTTAAAACAATGCACTGTGCTCCACAGATGGCCAAGAGAGACCAAAGAACAGCCAGAACTGACTGAAAGCTAAGAACTTGTATGGAGCGAGAAGCAAAGCAAAGAACTGCAGTTCTCCCCAGCTTCTGCCACGCAGCAATCCTGGGCACGGAATGCAACTGGCAGGATGAGAGAATTTCAGACAAGTTCAGAGATTGCCAGGAAACACAACTAAACAAACGCCAAATTAATGCCTACTGTAGCACTGTGGGCCCCTCTGTTCCAGAGCACAACTGCTCCCTGCTTGAATCACGTGCAGCCACTCAAACGCAGGTGTCAAATCCATCACAGCAATCAGGCTTCAAAATGCCCTCTTAAAACCGGCCCCAGACATGTAAGATTAACCCTCCCATCAGAATTCCTTCTGCTCCTATCAAACACAGCAGGAATTACCTTCACTAAGTGAATTACAGGACTCTAAATGGGAACTGCAGTTACGGACAGCAGAAAATCAGCTTGAAAATGCATAGGTGTGTTACAGGAGGCTTTCTTTGCATTTCCTTCCCTCCTCCTTGTAATACAGAAGCTGTTAGTGGCAGATGGAATTAAGCACGAGCTGCTTGGAATGCTTTCAGCCTGTCACTTGGCTTCATGCTCAAGAGCTGACACTGAAAGTAACTCCCCTCCTAAGAACTCTGCAATGTATTTCTGATCTCCCATCCAAAGCTGTGGCCCCTGCCCAGACGAAGCCTGGCAGAGCTGAGCAGTGCACTGGCACTGTCAGTATCAGCTGCACAAAGCCTGCCTGGCTACTGCAGGTGAACTTCAGGGATTTGACACTTCAGAATACTGTGCTCCCCCTCGCCTCGTTTCAGCAAGGAGCAGTTACTTGTGTTGGAAAGCAGACACCATGCGGGGGGATAATGGCCTGGAGAAAGGCATTTGTGATGCTGCTCATTTCATCAGATCTCTTTCATCTCTGTATCTGAACAAATCAGTAAAATACCTGCACCAGGCACTCTCAAATTCATCATCATTCAGGAAAATGTGTAACACTGGCCACTTTGACTATTTCCCACACCTTTCACCTTGTACATTCATCAACCTTTCAACAGCTGCAGGGACCTGCAGGCCCTGGGAGTAGTTCAGCTGCTACCAAAGCTGCAGTTTACACTCCAGGTTTAACACTGTGACCTGTACTTTTAGCACTTCGTGCACATCCACATCCACCTAAAGACTGGAGGTGTCATGTGAGCATGAACCTGAAAGAGAATGATTCCTTTGCACTTGCAGTCCTTTTTCTCTTCCCCCTCTGAAGTTTCACATTCAAAATCCAAAGACCTTCCTGTTAACCGTTCAGGGTTTGAGCAGTTTGCCACAGAACAAGTCTGGAGATTTTCAGGCTTGGTAGCTGATTGCACCTGAGATGGGGCCTGCAGCAGAAACCTGGGCTTCTTGCTCTTCTGCTGGCCAGAAGCTGGTTCCGTGACATAAAGGCATCTGCTGCCACATCACTTAAGGACATTTCACACCAAAGATGTCTTCAGATTCAAGAAAAGGCCCTGCAAGGTTAGCTGAAGCACCACTCTCAAAGCAGAGCTCTCCTGGGTAGCTTTTTTTCTCCAGGCAAGTTTTTAAAAAGCCAAGTGATGATTCTTTACAGCACCTTCTTGCAGCAAGCAGAGACAAGAGTCCAGATCATCCCTGGCACAGGGCACAGATACAGCCAAGGTCATTCCCACTGCTCAGAGCTGGAAAGCAGAGACAGCTGTCAGCAGCACTCACACCAGGGATGCCTCTGCCAGACCGTGGCTGAGGATGGCACAAAGATGCCACCACAGGAACCTAATTAATGTGTTCACAGCACCAGTGAAATGTAAACCAATGTAAACCCAAACCTGCTGCATTCACTGCTACTGCAGTAGGGTTTAACCAGTGGAAAACAAGAGCAGAAGAGAAAAATATTCACATCATGAGAAGCTAAGCTCCAGAAAATCCTCTCCTATGATAACCACGTGCAGCTGAGCCTACTGTCTGACACAATGGTTTGCAACCACACGCAAAGCAAACAAGAAGGCCAGGCTGGACGAGGCCTTGGCCAACCTGGGCTAGTGGGAGGTGTCCTGCCCACGGCAGGGGCTTGGAACTGGATGAGCTTGAAGGTCCCTCCCAACCCATCCCAGTCTGTGATGCTCTGATTCTACACCTTTTAGAGATGTTCTGGTGTTCCACATGTACTGTAAGGTAACAGAGTGAAATTAATTCATTAGAATTGTCAGGCTGTCCTGGCAGGAAGAAGAGAGCATTGCAGACGCAGGTGCCTCTCAGACTATGGTGCTCCATTCCAGCTTTTTGCCTTTAGCACCTTTCAAACCAAGCCTTTGCTTTTTGCTCCAGGTGTGGCAGGTGGCCACTTTGATGGCTGCCTGCTCCTGCAGGTCCTTTGTGCACTGGCAGCATTGTCCTCGAACAGAGGAAATTGGAGCTTAAAAATAAAGGAACGTGGTGCAGCACGGGGGCTGCTGTCAGAGCAGGCTGAATAGGTTTTTATTCAATACTGATGTCTGTGCTTCCTAAAGCTCCTAGCTCAAGGCATAGTAATTCAGTGGCAAATTAACATAAAGCAGACTCATACCAGACTTTGAAAATGAGCATTAGATGTCTTCCACCACACAGACAAAAGAAATACCTTGCTGTAAGGTGTGAGATTTCCCAGCTCTGATACCCTGGTGAGAAATTAAAAACCCTCTCCCATAGAGGCCCACCGAGCAGCCTCATAGCTTAGCCTGAGCACACCCAAGCAGGAAAGAACCCAAAATCTTTGGCAGGAGGCAGCTTTAGAAGGAAAAGGAATAGGCTCGACTCAGTTGAAAGACAGAGCACTGTGTCAGCAAGTAAGAAATGCGTTGGTAACTCAGCAATGTGACCCACACAGGAGTGTAGCACAGCTACAGCCACCTGATCAAGGCACCCAGGCTCAGCAAGTGCTGAATGGATGCCCTCGCTGAGAGAACCCTGACAGCTGCGGAGCAAAAAACACTCAGTAGGAAACAAAATTACCAGCGAAGGACAA
This sequence comes from Psilopogon haemacephalus, assembly GCA_013396835.1. NCBI lineage: Eukaryota > Metazoa > Chordata > Aves > Piciformes > Megalaimidae > Psilopogon > Psilopogon haemacephalus. The sequence goes on along the minus strand of VWZI01020604.1, from coordinate 1,504,630 downwards.
AACAGGGTCAGCACCTCTGTAGGTACCAAAGGAGCTCTGCAGTATGGCAACACAATTTACAGTACTGCAAGCAAACTGCAGCTTGCTCTCCTTTCAAACCCCCTTACAGGTCTGCTCACAAATCCCAAGGACCCTTACTAAGCCCTTGGTTCCTGATCTCCAAGAAGCCTCCTGGTTTGGAATTTAGGCTTTGCCAGACCTCCCTTCAAACAAGCTTTTCACCCTCCACTTGACTGCTGCACTTGGAAGCCAGGCAAATTACTGCCTTCAGTTTGGGGCTCCCCAGTTGAAGAGGGACAGGGATCTGCTAGAGGAGGTCCAGAGGAGGGCTACAAGGATGCTGAGGAGCACTGTCTGGGGAGGAGAGGCCGAGGTACCTGGGGCTGCTTAGTCTGGAGAAGACTGAGAGGGGATTTAGTAAATGTTTGTAAATCTCTGAGGGCTCCTGCTCGCTTGCTCCTTGGGATAGGACAAGGAGCAATGGATGGAAGCTGCAGCACAGGAGGTTGCAGCTCAACACAAGGGGCAACTTCTTGACTGGAAGGGTCCCAGAGCACTGGCACAGGCTGCCCAGAGAGGCTGTGGAGTCTCATTGCCTGGAGCCTTTGCAGACCTGTCTGGATGTGTTCCTGTGTGATCTGAGCTAGATTGTCTGGTCCTGCTCTGGCAGAGGAGTTGGACTCGATGAGCTCTTTGGTCCCTTCCAACCCCTGACATCTTGAGATCCTGTGATCCAGGCCAGGCTTTCTTTGTTGCTGTTAACTGTCATCTTATAATACCCCTTCCAACAGGACCTGTTCAGAGTGTAGCAGGAGAAGGTTAGGTTGGAAATTAGGAACAATTTCTTTCCTGCAAGAGTGGTCAGGCACTGGAAGAGGCTACGCAGGGTGGTGGCAGAGTCCCCATCGCTGCAGGTGTTCAAGAAGCCTATGGCACCTGGGGACATGGTTTAGTGGCCATGGTGGTGCTGGGCTGCTGGCTGGACTCGCTCTCAGAGGGCTTTTCCAGCTGGCACAGCTTTGTGGCATGCTCAGCTGAGTGAGCTGCACACTGCCATAACACTGCTCGCAGCGGTGGGGCTGGCTCCCAAAGGTACAAGTGCAGGTGTCTCACTGCAGGGGAACAGCAGCTTATCTCTCATGCCAGATCCATTTGCAGACTGACTGGCAGGATTGTCACCTGCCCCAAGAGTTACAGGAGACACTTTAAAAAAATATATATAAAAAATAATCCTGCTCCTTACCTAATTGCCAAAGCTGCAAACCCATTTTGCTGCTGTAGTGCTGAAGATGGCTGCTGCCGGCAGCGCTTCCAGCGCCTTGGCCAACTTTCATTTCTAATTTAAAGTAATCTGGAATCCCTCATCTCTTCTTTGAAATTCCTATTACTGAAGGCTCTAATCACAACTGGCTTGGCAAGAAACCTGTGCACACAGCTCCACTCTGCTGGTGCCAGCCCCAGCACACGCTCCATCAGGAACAACCACCCTGGGGTCAGCAGCTCCTCCACACACAGCCACACGTGTGCTCCCCTGCAGACACAACAGCTCTTACTCACAGTGCCCCCCAAACCAGGAGCTATTTGCTGCTAACATTACACCATCAGGATTTATTGGGAGCAATAAGTCATTAATAGGAAAGTCAAAAAACAGTTGAACCATTGTTTTTTTTTTTTTCTTTCTTCTTTTTCACCTGGACTGAATCTCTTTACAAATGCTGTCTAATGAATAAAAACTGAAATAAATAGGAAAGCTCAAACATGCTGCATGGGTCAAGCAGGTTTAACTTCACCCTGCCCAGCAGGAACACCACTGTGTGACTGCATCATTCTCCACCGTGCTTCACAGACCCGGAGCTTTGGCTGGGGCTGTCCTTTGCTGCCCTCCCTCCCTGCAGCTGCAGAGGAGGATCTCCCATCTCTTCCCGAGTGCTCCCTGCATTTCCCTGTTAAAGCTGCCCCTTAATCTCAGCTCTTACGCTGGAAGTAATTGAAGACATCCTTCCCGAACAAGATGACAAATACTTGAGTTACAACAAACTAATTCATCTTTAATTTCATGCTTGCCCTTTCCATGAGGCTCATTAAGCTCCCACGCAGCAGCTCAGCTTTTCTTGGCTTTCCTGCTCACATCCACGCTCCTGTGGGGAAAGGTCACTGCGCAGGTTTGTGTCACTCTTTGTTTAAAGCAGCTTTTGCTCACAGCTGCTCCACTTTACTCTTAAAATCCAAAGAGCACAGCCTTGATATTTCTTTGTCCTGTTTCTTTTCCCCACTCTGGCATAATTTCCAAAGCATTTCGCTGCAGAACTTCGCATCAGAACCACTTTTAGCCCTGGAGGGGTTCTGCAGGGGGCAGCGGCAGGGTCAAGTCTTTTAACCCTGACAGCAATGTCCCCCCCATCAGACATCTAAAATACCAAATATTCAGGCGTGGATAGCACTGTTAAAATGTTTACTGCAGCTGTCATGTCTGCCTCAAACATGCCCTCTTCACCAATGGCACAGGCAGTTGAGAGCAGCAGCAGGTAGCCTAGCCAACCAACCAGACCATGGCACTAAGTGCCCCATCCAGGCTGTGCTTCAACACCTCCAGGGATGGGGACTCCACCACCTCCCTGGGCAGCCCATTCCAATGCCAATCACTCTCTCTGGGGAGGAACTTCTTCCTTCTAATATCCAGCCTATACCTCCCCTAGCACAACTTGAGCCTCTGTCCCCTCCTTCTGTTGCTGGGTGCCTGGCAGCAGAGCCCAACCCCAGCTGGCTACAGCCTCCCTTCAAGTAGCTGCAGGCAGCAATGAGCTCTGCCCTGAGCCTCCTCTTCTGCAGGCTGCACACCCCCAGCTCACTCAGCCTCTCCTCTTGGGGCTGTGCTCCAGGCCCCTCCGCAGCCTTGCTGCCCTTCTCTGGACACCTTCCAGAGTGTGCACTACTTCAAAGAGCTCTTACAGATTAAATTATTGCAGAATGGCACAGGAAGTCTCCTTCCTGCACAAAAAAATATAAAAAAGGTCAGATTTCATTTTCCTCTCCTTCACATAATTGGTAACATAATTTTTCTTCACCAATTAAATTTGTATTTAAATTAATTTCTTCAGAAATTAGAAGCCTGAAAGCCTCTGCAGGCTAGAGGTTTTTATTTTCAGTCCTTGATAGAACTGGAACAGAGCTGGAAACTACATTTCCTCTGATTTGGGAGGCTTCCAGTCAAAGGTCTTCAAAACATTCTCTGTTTTTTTTTCATATTTGGCATTCCTGAAACATCTGAAACATCTTTCCTAAACCACTGTCAGGTGGACATTTCAGGCTTCTGAAAACGACACTTCCAGCAAAACAGTACAGCTATGGACAGGTATAAAGGTGGGGCCAAATCTTGCCTTTGGTTCTCGAGTGACCTCATTACCATACCAAACCTGCATCTTACTTGGTGGGGTTTTACAGCAGAGCCTGCTCCATTGCACAGTGAGATTCTCCTCATGCAAATCATTATCTCCATAACTGACAAACTGTGCCAGAGCACCAAGAGTAGCTCAGCCCCCTGAGAATTACAGCCAGCCTCCACCACTAAAAAGGAGGAATACCCCAAAATGCAAAAATGTGACGCTCTTTGTGCAGCCCCCTGTTAATAAAGGATTCTTCATCAAAATGTGGGTCACAACAATTAAAACAAGAAGCGGTTTGAACTATTCCAGCCCTTGATTATGTACAGAACTATTTGGTGGGATAACTACAAGAGCAGAAAAGGAACTTGCTGTCACTGCTAAAAAGTTAATCATATTAGAATTGCCAGCTTGATAAATTATTGATCATTGGAGCATCTAGCTAGCACCCAGCACACAGAGCTTACCACTGCTGCTTGGATTGTACAGAGAGCAGGAAAACAGTGAGAGAAACAAGGCTGCTCTCTAGCTGACCCTGCGCACTAAAAAGTACTTTGGGGCAATTTCCTTTGCTCCTCACTGTCTCTGTGCTCAGCTTTTTGCATTTGCTACCTCTGAACATTTTGCAAACCAGAAAAGGACTGAAAAAGGATTAAGGTCTACAGCAAGGTATCGTTGTAAAAGGTCAGCTAGAGGAGTGAAGAATTCCTCGTTCGGGAATGTCGATGTTTAGCTGAGGAAGTGCTCAGGAGAGGCTGTCTGGGACCACTTGCTCACAGATCTGACCAAAGCCTCAACACTCAGCAGAGTTGCTGCAGTCACTGACTGGGAGCAGCAGGCACCCCTGAAGAGAAGTTAATCACTTTGGCTTGCAGATCAGAATGGGGAATTTGCAGGAAGTTAGCAAGCAGGCTAAAAGCTCTGGAGCACCTGGAGGTGATTCAAAGATTCTGCTTTGTTTTTAATGTAGAAAAGAGAGAATCAGGAGAGGGCATGAGATGAAGTGTGTTGGTGTAACAGGCCCTTACTGTGTCTGCACAAAACACAGCTGGCTTCATTTTCAGTGAAAAGGACTTAGGCTGGGAACAACTCTACACATCAAAAGGCACTGGAAGTGGAAGGGGTGGCTGAGAGAGGTTGTGGAATAAGCCAACCACACCCTGAAGCTCCCACCCACCTAGTAATTCGCATGTACAAGCAACAATTCATATCTTGATGTTCAAGGGAATTAAAAAAGCATTAAAAAACCACCCCAGCGAGTTAGGAGATCCATGGGGCTGTAAGGGGATGGTGTGGGATGGTGGCAGAACCAAGTCATCATTTTTCAGTTAGTTGCTATAATCCACAAGTGCACAGCAAGGTTGCAGTGCTTCATCCTCAGGCAAAGCTGGCTCAGACCTGCTGCAGGGATCACCCACTGAGGGCCACGCTCACCATGCAGGGGGAGAAAGCTCCTCTGGAGCCGCTTGCAACAACTGGGGTCTGCCCTCATGTCTTCAGTAATAACGATGGCCACACACTCACTCTGCCACATGTAATCTGTCATCTATCAGCATCCACCCCCTGCATTTGAGAGATGCCAAATGCATTGCATTGCAGAGGCTGCAGGAAGGGGAAGGCACTGGAGAAGCCTAAGGAAGCGCTGCCACGAGCAGCGTCACCAGCAGCAGGTTAGGTTAGCTGAGAGCTCTTGCTCCCAACCCTGCTGTCTCTTATGAACTGCTTTCATTAAGTAACTCAGAGCTTGAAGTTATTTAGACATTTGTAACTGTCAAACCAGCCTTTCTGACAGAGCAGCTCTGATCCCTCAACAGCAGCACCTGGAGAATAAGGCAGAGGAGGAAGGGCAGCTCCCAGCTGCCTGGCAGCCACATGCTGCATTGGGACTAGAGGAACAGCCAAACTTCTACTGTCCTCCAAGAGGAGAAGCCTTGCAAAACAGCCCTGGTCCCACACACACTCTCCTGCCTTCTTCCCATCCAGCTGCTAGCTGCACAGGTCACCTGCACTGCAACTGCTGAGGAAAAAGCAGGTATTAACCTGTGCCACAATAAATGTTTGGCCTGTACTCAGCTAAAGAAGCTACTTAGGAACAGCAATACAGGGATTTTTGTTTCCACAGACCTGAGCAAGCCCCACAGAATCACCCTGCTTTGTGTCAGGGCTCCTGCCTTGTCTTGCTGTGCCCACTAGGGTCTGAACAAAGCCTGAGGTTTTAGGCCAAATGCACTCCTAAAGTCCAGCACCTCTAACAGTGGCCAGCTACTGCCCAAGCAAGACCTTCTGGAGCTGTAACTGACTGTCAGGGACCTGTCACAGACACACCAGGGTAGCACAGAAGCCAGCCTGGAACAAGTTTTCTGAGCTCCACCACCACCATCAGCTTTCTAAATGCTCCTCACTAAAAAGATAAAGCAGAAGGAACAGACATCAGCTAGAAAACCCAAAGCAGGGCCGGACTGAATTCTGGTGGTTAGGGCTTTACCTTCCTTCTCTCTCATCTGGGACCAGCCAACATAGTTCCTCTCTACTGCACTGGCTTTGCAGCCTCCAGCCCTCTTCACCACAAACTCTCCTGATGCGGCCCAGCAGGAATCACAGATCTCTAATTCTTGCTCTGTGCCCAGCACTCTTCCCCTGCCATCTCACAAACTCAAGTACACAGTACTCATCTTCCCACAGTGCCATCTCACAAACTGAAGTATGCCAGCCCTTATTGTTGCTGGATCTTGGAGATACCAGTCCAGAAAGCAGAACAGGAGAAAGAGAAGAGACTGCTTGTTCAAAACAGCCTGCAAGAGATGCACACAAAGTACCAAGCAGCACCCACGAGCTGTGCACTTCCTAAAGCACTACGGAAGCATCCTCTCCAAAAAAATTGAGCTAAGAAAAGGGAGAATGAAGAAATGCTCTGAGAGTAGTTATTGTGAAACAAGGTTCTGGTAAGGCAAGTGTGTTTGAAGTGCATTTAGCAGTGCTGTAACAGACAGCACAGAGCAGTGCCTCGCTGACACCATGCTGCTCTTACGCACAACCAACACTTCCACAGCACTGGGCACAGCTGGGCACAACACACCACAGCAAGGTGAACCCAACACTCACAGAAGGTGGCCCTTAGGGGGTCCCTGAACCTTAGCCACTTGAAGGAAACCCCCTAGGCTCTCCCAGAATTTAAAGGGATTCTAGGTAACAGGCTCTGCTCACTTGCTCCCTGGGATAGGACAAGAAGCAATGGGTGCAAGTTGCAGCACAGGAGGTTGCAGCTCAACACAAGGCAACTTCTTTACTGCAAGGGTCACAGAGCACTGGAACAGGCTCCCCAGAGAGGCCTGTCTGGATATGTTCCTGTATGACCTGAGCTAGATTGGATTGTCCTGCTCTGGCAGGGGAGTTGGACTCTGCAATCTCCTTGGGTCCCTTCCATCTCCTAACAGCCTGTGATCCTGTGAGGCAGAGCCCAGACAGCCTTTCTCAGGGCAGACAGCTGAAGGATGTTCTCTCCTGCACAGTTTTCAGTAACTGTGCTGCTGAAGCTCTCTGAGCTCAGTGGGAGCCAGGAGGAGCCAGAGCTGCTGAGGAGCAGGAAGGTAACAGCATTGCTGCCAGGCAGATGGCAATAGGAGCTAGCTGCACCTTTCTGTATGGTTTATTGACCCCTCTTTGCTGTTACTGTTTTAAACACACACAATGCCAGTCTGTGGGAACACCTGACCTCCTAGGAACGTTTCATCCCATTTGCTGCTAAATAGCTAGGAAAGCTGTGGGGAAGAGGGAAAGAAATCTGGCAGTGTTTGCCTGCTGTAGGTGACTGCCTTCCCTTCTCAGACATCTGACTCACTGTTTTCCTGAATTAGAAATCTCCTGCTGGATTAATCTTTCTTGGCTGTATCTGCGTCGCTTCTTAGTACGAATCACTCTTTCACCTGCTATCTACCCAAAGCAGTGAAATCATTTCTCTCTCATCTGTCCCAGTGGTGCCACCTTGCCTGTGTCAAACCTTCCGTCTGCGGCTCGGCGGTTAACTCCCTGCAAGAATTCTTTCCCCGTCATCGGCAGTGACAAGTGGGTGCAGTTCCCATAATCACAAGCAAAAGCTGTAGCTGAGAAAATAGATGTGTGACTTCAAACCTACAGAAGGCACATCTTGACATTTAAATCCAATTACCCTTTCTCCTTCCTGATGAAAATATGATAGCAACCTGTGGGAAATTCAGCTAGACAATCTAGCCCATTCCCCAGCTCCCGCCAACCTTTCGGCACCGCTCCTGGTACTGCACGCTGCGTTCTTTGTCAGGCATCTTTACCAGCCAAAGGCTTTGTAAATAAAGTGTGCAGTAATTGAGAGCTGGTAGCAAACAGAGTGTGAAGCAATTGCTAGGAAAGCCATAAAAATACTGTTTGGAAAGTCTTCCCAGGACGATGATCTTGTCCCCAGTTGAAATCATTAATTGCAAAACTGGAAGGAAGTCCAAGGTAAGACAGACTACTGCTCTTTGTAATAAATTAAACTGCCAATCAGTCCAAGCACCCCTAATTTCAAACTATTTCCCTAAGCTCTTAAATTACAGGCGGAATTTCATTTATCAGCCTGCTGTTCGTGAAAAAGGATTAATTAAACTCATTGCAGCACTAGAGTGAGGCTCCAGTTCTCTTAGTACTAAAGAATAATTGACTCCAAATGAATTGGAAAGTGGGTAAGTAATTGTAGTTATTATTCTGATGTAAATATTAGTTCTCTTTTGACATTTCAAAAGATTTAGTAGAGGCACTTTAGTGATAAGACAGATCATTACCCTGGCTAGGAAGAAGAGATAGCATAGGGAAAGCAAAATTACAGTAATTAGTTTATAGACTTAAAAATACTGCTATCTTTTTTTTTTTCCCCATATAGTTATGTACCTTACCATTTTCATTAACTCTTGCTCCTGATTTATTGTATTAAGTATCCTGCAGTAAAAGTCGACGCGTTACATCCTGCTGCTTTTTCAGAGCTGCTGATGAGTTCTCAGACGGCAAGAGCAATTAGTGGGAAGCTTGTCTCAGAGGCAGGCAGGACACTGCCAGTGCTACACAATTCAAATCAACTGATTGCCATTGTGAGTAACTAATTGTGAGGGAAAAAATATCCCCACAGACACACTGAGCAGCAAGAAGTCACCTTTTAATTGGACAAGCAGACTGGCTCAGCCAAGACACTGCAGCACCTTCCCAGTAAACAAAAGGCTGGGCATGAGGGACAGTGGATAAGGTGAGACCACTAAATATAGCCTCTCCTAGCAGCTCTCCAGAGAGCAAGACCACACATGCAAATGGGCAGCCAAAACTCTAGCTTCCCAGTCTGCATTTTCATTCTGGGCTAGGCAGAGTGATTTCAGCAATCCTTTCAGTACTGAAGGTTATTTTTTAAAACAAAACCTGAAAAAAAGAAATACCTGAAGCCAAAGCCTCTAAACTTTTTTCTTTTTTTTCCCAGATTTTTCTTCTTTTCTCCTCTTACTCCTTCTCTGTAGTTTTGATTCTCAGCCTCTCAACAGAAAATCACAAGAGAACTTCAAAGCTGTTTCAGCAATCCAGCCTCTTGAGCAGTGATTGAAATGTGGTGCTTGGTCCCCACCATGACCTAAGGCCTGGCAGGCTTGCCTGAAGTGTCAGCAGTGGTTCTGCACTTTTCAGGTTATTGCCACGAAGCAGCAGTTTAGACAAAGTCTGCTAATGATTGTTTCTTTCCTGCTATTGCTTTTCCAGGCTAACATGGGCTGCTCACCTCCCAGAACTTAGACAGGTGTCAAAGAAAGGAAAGCATTCCAGACAGCACTTCCTTTCCCTGAGAACACCTCTGTTTTTTAAAGATAGCCTTTGTCACCCTTTCTCTTTGTTCTCCACTAACTGAAGACAACTCTCCACTAGTTTGTCCTAGCAAGCAGAGTACAACACAAACCAGATCAGTTGAATATTTGGTACCAAGAGGCTTTCTAGCAGATTGTGTGCAACAGGAGCAGGAAGCTCTGCATTATCATCAGGACACCCGAGGGCAAGTGAAACCAGAAGCCCATTTAAAGCAGTTCATTCAGACAGCCACAGATGAAGACTGGGCAAAAGATGGATCCTGTGCAGGCAGTGGTAAATGAACTTCAGCAACAAGAAGATTCTTCCTCACCAAAACATGATTATAACTGCAATGCTGAGCGGTGGCTCTAACAGCCAAAATATTCCTGAGAATAAACATATGAGCAGCTATAAGCATCCTGAAGTGGATAATTAATTCATTTCCAGCTATCCCTTCAAGATCATTAGTATCAGTGAGTTCTGCTTTTCCACTTCACAGGTCTGCATTTCCTAGATACTAAACCATTTTGCACCTAGGTAATTGGGTTTGATGGTATTTTGTTGTACATTAAGGTAGCAGATCCACGTGGCCACTGAAGCAAAGTGGTTCTTTACATTAAAAACAAACATGTCTGCAATTTGAGCCTGGCTGCTCCCCTCCCTGCCTCACTTGTCACCAATTCCTTGTTTCAAACGGGCACTCAGATACAGCAGGTATGAGACAATGCAAGAATCTGGCTGGAAACAATTCCAGTAACTCTGTCCTCATCACTTGGTTCCCCCCCAAACATGGAAGTAGACAGAAGGAGAAATAAAAACGGATTACAAAGAAAAAGTGACCAGGTTATTGATCAAACTGCTGCTGGACAAAGCAGCTGGAACAGTAAGAAGGGACCAGCTACACTGCATGCAAAATCTCCCAGAGAATCTCTCCAAGGCTCACTGAAAGCCCTGTAGAACTCCTCTTGTTTGGCAAAGGAGAGAGATCTGCTGAAAGCACAGGCCAAGGATCAGATCTGTGTCACAAACCTGGAGACACAATCATGAGTTTTATATAAGTCTGCGGCATTCTGCTGGCAGTTAGGTTTAATTAGGCTTAGATCCTATTATGAAGAACAATGAGAGGGAAAAATCTACCAAAGAGAAAAAGATATCAAAGATGAATTTTCCTGATCTTAAATTCTAGCACAACAGTTAACAACTGAACTCTGCATCTAGTCACACCTACTGCTTGCACTTGAAGCTGAGAGCTCCTCTAGAAGCAGTCTCTTGTGCCCGTGTGCAGGTGCTATCCAGTTGATTAAAGTGCATTTTTTGCCCACTCTGTTGCACACTGATCAATTCCAAACAGCAGAATAACAGAGGGGGTGCAGCTGAGACTGCACAGCATGTCTGGATCCGGCACTGCATTAATGACACAGCTATGGTTAGTCACATTGTTTAAAGTTCCCTCTGCAGAAAGGATTCAGGAGAATCCAGGCTGCAGTCAAAAGCAGAGGTTTAACAATGCCTGGCAGGCTTCTTTCTTTTGTAGCTACATTTTGTGATCTTCAGTCTAGTGGCACCTCATTACCTAAACAGGTAGCACTGCCAACTTTAAATTTCATCAAGCTCGTGATTATCCTGGTCTTTGATCTCACTGCTGTGTACCTGAGAAGGAGAGGGAGGACTTCTTTCATACTCAGCTTTCTGTTTTTCTCTTCTTGCCTTTCTTGTGGCACAGCTGAGTGACACACTCTCACTTGTGGCTCCTGAGCAGCTCAGCCCACCCTTATTTAATATTCCTTCCCCTACTGTCTTTAATAACACAAAAATGTGATAAATTGTGTTTGGTCCAAAGCAAAAGGAGGGCACCTTCCTCATTCTGCCTTCAGAGCTGCAGGTCACACAAGTGACCATGGCAGTGACTCATTCAGTTACAAACTTCAAAACACAGCTTTGTGTGCCTCTTATAAACTGAATGCCAGGATGCTGCCAGGACCTGAAGGGCATCATTCCCTACCTTTGCAAGAATCATGGCATTGGTTCTGAGCCTGCCCCTGAATTGCTCAGCAGGAGTTCAGATGAGTTGCTAGCTCAGCATGCATTGCTGGGTTCAGGAGAGAGCAGGAGAGGACATAGACAGGCAAAGGCATCTTCTCCCAGCTCAGCCTTCTACAGGGCCCCAGGCACTAGAAAGCATCCCCAGCACAAGCCAGCCTGTCTAGCTACCTGCTGCAATGGATTGGTCTGTAAACTAGGCAAGGCTGTACCGAGCTCACTCAAACCATGTTCCCTTTGTTCTCTTTCTAAGGTTCCTAACTTTTGTATGTGCTTTTATTACTCAAAGGAAGCTTGCTGTTACCTCAGGCAGGTGGCAACCCCCTAAACACTGCAGGTGAACTACTTTGCTATTCCACTAGGACAGGAGGAATATGTTACTGACTGCTCCTATACAGCCTAAAATATTTCTTCCCATGTTTCCAGTTGTTCACCACTCCCAACACTGGAGCAATATTCTTCAGTGATGGTGGTGCCGCTGCTGCAAACTACATTAAATGATGATCACATTAAGATCCTGCTGTGCTGTCTGCTCTGACACCCAAGCCCACGTTTCTTTCCTGAGAAGTGCACACACAGAGGATGCCTTCGCTGAGCTGACTTCCAGTTAGTCTTAGAGAAAACAACTTTAAATGAAAATGGTGCATGACTAATTGCTATGAAAAAATAAGATCTTTCTAGGACTGCCAGAAGGCAACATACAAAGTTTCATATGTGCTCAAGAATCGACTTGAAAACAGGAAATAAATGATGAAAAAAAAAATTAACATTTTATTTCACACATTAAAGCTTAAAAGATTTGGAACTCTACTGCTGTCCAAACTGGGCTCTAAAACTTATCTGGAGATTCCCCCAGGTGGCAATGTGGATGGAACATCACCTCAGCCAGGAGCTGCAGTCTCCAAGAAAGCACACAGCCAAAGCCTTGCTGTGGTGCTGTGCCCATACCTGCCCTCCTTGCCACAGCTTTGAAACCCTCTAGGGTTCAACATCAAATCATCTCCTCAGCTACAGCAGACCTCATGGAGCTGATGCTTTACACTGAGCTGCCACTGACTGAGAAGCAGTTCACAAGAAGGGATAGCAAATGCAAGCACCAAACCCAGCCACACTTCTCGTGATGTAGATCTGTTAGCAACACATCCAGCTCTCCTTTTTCCCTCACAGTATGAGATACACAAGAACCAGACCATGGAATCATTCAGGTTGGCAAAGACCTCCAAGTTCATCAAGCCCAACCATCAACCCAACACCTCCACGAGCACTAGATGAAGATTCACACACAGAAGCCTGTTCATGTTCACTGGCATTTTTTAACAAGTTCAGCTCTAAATCCTGCTCCTTGGAACCCAGCAGGAGTTCTGTCATCGAGCTCCCTTTGCCCTGTTACTGCTGGCCAAGCGCTTCCTCCTCCCAGCAGAGGTGAGAGATCCCCAGTGAGGTCTTTGGGCACTACAGACTGAAGAGGTAAAGCTGGACACTTAGTTCTCAGGTTTCAGGAGACGAATGCCTGTCTTATACTGCTGTTCCAACGCTGTATGGATATGCCAATATCCCTACAGGAAATCCAATCACCCAGATGACAGAAAATCTCCTTAATATGAAGGACGGAAATGAAGGCTTGTTTTTGGTGTGGGGTTTTTTTGGCTCAGCGTCTTTAACTCCACCTGAAGAGAAAAGTCAACCTCCTTCCTAGGTTTAACGTTAATTACAAATCCCCAAATCTCTCTACTGGCTGCACAATGCTACATGGTCATTTCTTTTCAGTAGACAACTTCCTAATTGGCCCTGAGTCCATTTAGAAGTCAATTACATTAAGAGAGGGAAATGCATCACTTTGGTAATTACTCTGTTCACACTAAACCACACAGCCTTAACCACAGGATGGATAAAGATTATTCCCCAGATGAAAGAGGGTTGCATTTATGGCAAGAAAACCCCACGTGCAGCATGACAAAGCCTTCAGATCACTTCTGTGTCACAGCTGCTGCTGTCAGTCAGGAACTACACTGCTGAACATACACTGAGTATCACTAACTAATGTTAGCTGTAGCAACCACCTCTGATATCTGCCTCACTGAGGTCAGAGTCCCTCACTGCTGGTTTTGATGTGCTCCAAGAGAAAAACCTGGTCCTGTGACTTATTTTGATTTTTAATGAACCTCCTTAAAACTCACAATCAGAAGCAAGGGGTCTGGGCCTGTTTTTTAAGCTGTGATTTAGAGCAGTGCAAACAGTGAAGACACTCATCTCAGGTTTAATTAATCTCTTTGTTAGGGCATAAATTCTCTTAAGACTCAACAAGAGGATTTACCTGTACAGGATGTTAGAAGACCACCAGGGATCTTTCTCCAGGACCTCTCAGTTCTATGATCTCTTTGTAGTAAATGACAGGAGAATTTGTCTGTCCTCTCCAGGCTGATGTTATAAGCTACAGCTGGTGTTGGAAGGCTGCAAGCACTAGCATGAACCTGCCAGCATGGACCTCGATCCTCAGCAGTGGCCACAACAGCAATTAACCAAATCATAGTAACTTCAGATTCAGGGAATTCCAAATAAAAGCACTATCAGCTTACAGGATTTTTCATGGCTAGGGATAAAACTCCACTCCTGACTTCAGCTCCATTCTTCCATCACTGTACAGGATGCATGGTTCTCTCACAGCAACCCTCCCGAACCTCCTTGTGCTGTTTCAATGCCATTCTCTGAACTCAAAGGAGGAGAAACAGGAGAATCCACAAAGCAAGATGCTTAGCTGCATTAGTTAGACCTGTCTCCTGGTCTGGCAAAGGGCTAAGAGAGAACTCCAGGAGATCCTCAGGGGAGGCATCCAGTCTAGATGCAGTTGGGCCAACGCTCAGGCACAGACCATGCTTGGAGCTGTGCCTGCCACCTCTGCTGCCTGCCTGCTAACCAGCACTGCAGAGAAGGGCTCCTTTGGTTAAACTCTGCCAACTCACAGTAAACTCAGAGCTACTTCTTCCTGCTGTGGAGCCCAAAGCCTCACACACCAAGTCCTCCCCAGGCAAAGACAGGCCTTTCTTTAGAGGAAAAGCTAGATCAATATACTGTTAGCTGAACAGTCCAGCTTCTTAGCCCCTCAAGAGGCTGTCTGTGGTGTTGAAGGAGATGTTGAGAACATCCCCAACCACACTGGCAATGGCTAACCTGGTTCATCACAGTTCTTCACAAACCATGCTTCATTGTGTCTCTGTACAGTGATGGTGGGGAGGCACTGGAACAGCTTGCCCAGGGGATGTGCCCATTAACACCTGTTCAAGACCAGGTTGGCTGAGGCCTTGAGCAACCTGAGCTAGTGAGAAGTGTCCCTGCCCATGTCTGGGAGTTGGAATTAGGTATCTTTAAGTTCCTTTCCAACCCGAATTATTCTGTGGTCTTATGCTTACCCCAAAGAGTTTGTCTGAAACTGGCACAAACCACACCACTGTAGCTCCTCTAAAGCAATGACTGTAGCAGTGGTGCCAGGTAAGTTGTGCCACCACTTCTAGGGGTGACCAGGTCCATGTGCTGCTACTGACTGACCACCAGAAAAGGGAATTTTATCACGTGATCAATTTTGTCAGCAATACTTCTTCAAATGGCAGAGAAAATAGAACAACGTTAAATGGAGAGAACAGAATCTGGCCTGAAATATGGACGGCAGAGATTGATGAAAGAGGACAGAAGGGTACAAAATTAAACTGAACAAAAGAGGGGAGGCTGCTACAGGGTCAGGGGCTGCCAGAGGAAGGGCGTGAACACGAGAGGGCAAAAAGCTGCTGAGCTGCTAATACTCAGGTCGATCTGAAATGCTGGGGTAATTGTTTTAGGAAGCAAGAGAGACTTAAACCAGACACACAGTAACCATACTGAGTTCACAAAACCCTTTGGAAAAAAAAAAAAGAATGCTTTTTTTTAACAAAAGGAGAGCTTTATACAATAAAAAGAGCTAAAAAAGGAATGAGGCTGTGATGGGGAAAAGAATTCAGAAATTGCAAAAGGCATCTGAGGAAAAAGGAAAGCCACAGGAAAAGATCCAAACGTGCGATGCATTTACCAGCAGCTGCCCAGCAGCTGCAATGTCACACTATTGATGTTTGGTGTCCTGGAGCTTTCCTTTTCAGCTGAAGGGGAAATCAATTGCACCTCAAATAGCCAAAGTTTGGCTCTGCAGAACAGGGCTTTAGGCACCAGTTATAGGTGCAGATAAGAAAGAGCAGCCAGGTAATTGAAATCATGATCACAGTGAAATGCATAAGGAAGCAGAGCTGCAGAGCAAGCACCTTTGAAGTACCAGGATTCAACTGACATCTTCCTTCTGCATTCACCTGTTCTTCCAGCACTCAGCAGCTCCCTCAGCCTAGCTCTGCTCAAAACCACTGGTGACTGTAACTCAGAAAATTCCTTTCTGATTTTTTTGGGGACCACTGGAAGTGCAGTGGGGACCATTAAGTTTCCAAAGGAAGGGAAAGCATTTTCCTGTGAAGCTGTGGAAGGTATTGAAAGCAACACAGTCTAGGAACATAGCAGAAATAGGGTGACCTGGTACACTTGCAAGGGTGTCAAAGAATGGCAGAGAAGTTCAAGTAGCAAGGCAACAACAGAGGTCTCCGATGCAACCTCCTGCCCAAAGCAGGGCAGGCTTCAAAGTTAAAGCAGGTTTAGAAATCCATAGGATGGCTTGGGTTGGAAGGGACCTTAAAGATCATCTAGTTCCAACCCCCCTGCCACAGACAGAGACAACTCCCACTGGACCAGGCTGCTCAAGGTGGCCCTGGGCTACTCTACCTTCACGGGGGATGACCTGGGAATGAAGGCTAAGCAGACATTTCTAGAGGGCAATTTTCTTTTTTCATCCCTGTCAAATCAGAGATAAGTCTCCACATTCTGCAAAGAGCCTCACGTATCAGACTGCACACTGCCAGTAGGACAAGCACAGCCAGAGCAGGTAGAGCTCCCATGCACGAAGCATGCATCCCCTGGAGGAGAACCAGTGCAGGCTGCACCACTGAACGGAGGCTGTTAGAGCCCCTCCTGCTCCCAGTGCAGCAGCTCAGCTCACCTGAAACCTGCATTGTGCTGACACTGCACCCAGCCCAGTGTCTGCCGTGGCTGGCTCATCCTGCAGCCAACACTGCCCATCTTGTGCTCTGTGGTGAGGCAGGCATCAGCAAACAGCCGTTGGCAAAGCCTCTCCATCAAAACTCTTTCTCCTTCCCAGGCCGCCGTGCTGCAGCAGTTGTCTCCCATGTAAAATGGTTTGGATCAGATGAAGCAGCAGTACAAGGAACTGTTGCTCACTCACCGGTGCCTCTGGAAAAAGGCATCCCTGATGAGTGCAATTTAGACTGTCAGAACTGTCACTTTGCTACATGTTTTATTTAATGCAGATTTATTAATCCACATTACAAGTGAAAGGGAAACCTTTTATTATAGTAGGGGGAAAAAAGGGATTCTGGAAACCTCTCAAGCTCTGACAAAGGCTGCCAAATGTAGGGCAATATTATAAACCCACTTATTCCACAATCCCTGAAAATAATTGAGCTGTTTCTGATGTGCAACTCATCAAACTCTTTCACAATTTAAAATTCAGTGTGAAAGAAATGCCTCCCCAAGGCAAAATTTTACAAACAGAGACACTTAAAGATAGTTGAACATGAAGCAATGGCTCTCCTTACAGCCCTATCTGCAGCACAGCCCCATCCTTGCTCCCCGCAGAGAGCCTGAGGAAGCTGGCAGTGGAACAGGCCAGCAGAGTCCTCTGCTGGTGCTCAGCACTTGCCTCCTCCGCTTCCTTGCTCCTGTATTTCCATTTGGCTCTGCAGAGGCTGCCCAGCAGCTGAGCACAGAGTGGCTGCCTGTGTCTCACCACCGATCTACAGAAAGCCTTAAGAGCAGCACAAGGGTGGTGCTGGGCTTTTCAGCACCCATGGTCTGCAGTTCTCCTGGGTGCACCTTGCTGTGTCCTGCTCCCACAGTGTGTCGGAGCCGCAGCAGGCTGGCTGCAGGCTGTGCTTTGTCCTCACAAAGCTTCATTGTCGAAGCATCATTCCTGGCTTACATTTAAGGTTTAGACTGCTTTGGCTTGGCCAAAATGACCCTGGTAAGTTACACTGCGCAACGTAAGAGCACAAAGTGATTTGTTAGGCCCACAAATGCTGAATTTCAGTCAAGTTTATGACGATCTCCAAGAGTCACTGAAATCATCCCAAACACATCACTGCCTTCAATTCCATCCACGTGGTGAGATGCTCCAGCTCTTTTGTAACTCTCCTGTCGACTGACAGAGGCTTCTCTTGAACTGAATTAATTCTCTGTGAGGTTGGAGCTACAGAACAAGCCTGTCACAGCAGCTGTGTTATGAGAACCTGACCCTCCTCATCTTCCTCCCAAAGACACACTTTTCAGTTTGAGAGGCAAATCTGGAAAGGAGAGCTCTGCTGCCCCGTGCTTCAGGACTGCTTTCTCTTTACACAGAATAGATACAGAAACACCCCCACTGAGTCCTGGGAGCCTCTTGTGACTGCACAGGCATCGCCGTCATGCAAAGCAGGGAGAGGAGGAAGCCAAGCCCAGGAAAGCACTGCTCACATTGCCATTTGACACCAAATCTGGCAAATGCCAAGTGATCTTTCCAGAGCAAACCCAGACCTTTAGCTGGTCAGAAGGCATGGAAGATGGAAAGCCTGCTCTGGGAGCTGCTGAGGCTTTAGTTTTACTTTGTCCTTCTCCTGATCTCAGGGCAGACTACAAAACTTTAGCACTGAGCAAGCAAGCAAGGCAAATATCACAAGGCTGTCCAAAGCCAAGAAGCCTTTAGCCAGGACAGGAATAAAACCCCAAGTCTCCTGTCTTAATCTCACTCTTGGAAGTCAAAGGCATGATGCTCTCCTCAGCCCTACGAACTCCAAGCCACTGCACTCATTGAGATCAGCCTTTCCTTTGCAGCTTGACAGAAGAGTGAAGTTTGGAGTCCTTTTTCCCCAATAAAGTGCAGGCATATCTTAAGTCTACATTTATTAACCTGCTTGAAATGACACAGAAATCAAAATAACTCAGTTACAAGACCTGGGCTGACTTCTGTCTTCAGCTGTTGCACGATGCAGCTGTACTGTAGAATCCATTCTTTGATTTGTTTTTGGAGTGTAATCGTGATCTGCCTTTCTCCATCTCACTGGCACGTGGCTACTATGTTTGTGTAATATTAATGACACCATAATGTTCATTAGCATGCAAATCTATTGTATCTGACAAGCTCCTGTCCTCTTCCGTGAGCTCCTTTGTTGTTGCAGCCTCATGAATTTCATTATGAGACCAGATTATTATCAAACACTGGGAAGGGGGTGGTGGAGAGTAGAAAGAATGACACAGAAATCATAATCTCGTGTTAATTATGAATCCAGCTTCATATTCCAGTTCATTCTTGCACCAGATGCTGCTGAGAGAAAAGGGAGCAGAAGGGACGAGGTTCTTACAAAACTGCTTCTGCCCAGCAACCTTTCCAGCAGACGCCACAGGAGGGGTGGACTGGAGGGAGATGTTCCACAGCTCAGTGCCTCACTGACATTTCAGATCACAGTCGTGACTCTACTCCCAAGTTTTTGTGGCTCCTAGCTTTATGGATGGCAAAAGAAAACAACCCAGACCCATTCCTATCACTCAGAAGCTGGTGGCCATTTGCTCTCCAGTTAAACTGATCCCAAGCCATCATCAGCCTGAGTATGCTGCCACAGCAATCAGTTAAACACCATCAGCGCTCTGGGAGCAGTCTGTGGCTGCAAACTGAAGTACAGAGAGAGCAGAGCAAAAACCTTCTAGGAGCGCAGAGCTCCTTCCCTGTGGGAGAACATCAGAGCTGCTGGGCAGGTCACCGTGTTCTGAACTCATTGCTGCAGAGCAGCCAGCCCAGCAGCCAGCCTTGTGCCCACCCAGCTGCTCTTGCTGCCCCAGTGTCTCAGCTCCACCATGCTCTCCTTCCTTGTCTCACCCAGCATCTGGGCACCTTTTGGCTACAGCGAGGGACTCTGGGAGAAAGCTACAGCAGAGTGGAGGTCCACTGCACCTCCCAGAGCTACCTTCTGGCTGGCTGCAGACACAGGCAGGTGTTCCTGCCACGGCTCAAAGCCCAGGACACCCACTAGCACCCTGGAGCCAGCTCTGGCAGTGGTGCAGCTCCTCACAAAGGCACAGGAGACACTGCAGCAGGCTAACCATGCTGCTATGATCATACCACAAGGCTATCAAGAATTTCCTAGAGTCACCTTTTTAAATCTTACAGGACCCAGCAATTTCTGAGAGCAAGAAGAAAATGAGGCTCACTAAAGCTGCTCTTTCTGTCTCTCCTGTCTCATTTTGGGTCAGTTGTTGTCAATAGCAAAGGCATCTCCTTTAGTAAAAGCTGCAGTACTTTTTCCAAAGGCCTCCACCTAGAGCACACTTCTGGCATTTAGTCAGTTGCAGAGAACCTGCTCACCATCAGGTGTGGGATTATCTCCTTTCCCAGCATGACCCACAGGGAACTCCTTCACGAACGTGTGAGTTACACCAACGGCTGCTGGTTACTAACCCATTTGTTAGAGAGCTCCCCAAAGTGCAGATCTGTCCAGGACCAGAATCATCCCCCCAAACTCCACGCTGTTCTTAAGTGAAGAGCAAAGTCAACAATAATGAAAGAAAGAAAAGCTGTTGTGTGTTATTTATTGAAAAGTAAATGAACACATTGTGACCTACAGCCTGAGATCTCTTTGGCTGGTTTTGATATTTAAAACATATGAACTAGACATCAAAATGGAAACAAACTGTGGTAAGTTTAGATGTTAAGATGCCCAGCCAGTCCTAGCTCCACTCTAATGAAAGCACTTCCAGTTTTCCTGCTGTCAAAACCCAGAACTTTTGTCATAGTGAAGTCACACCAGCACACCTCAGATTTGCTCCCTTTGTTCTCCTCCTCATTAAGGAAAGGATCTGTCATTAAGAGAATCTATTTAAAGTAAGCAGGGAAAGGTGTTTGGACTTTGATTACGGCAATTTAACAGCCTGCAATTCAGGGATGAGGCTTTTTTTTTTTATTTAAATAACATTTCACATCCTTCTGAGACGTTTTACTGAGAAGACTGGTAAAAATCAGGTGATAAAAGGTTGGGTTTGCCTTTGGAGCTGAAATGTGTAACTGTTATTTCTTATCTGCCTGGAATTAGGCAAGCTTCACTATCATTTATTTTAAAGGGCTCATTATCAAAATTCACCAGACTTCATAAACCACACAAATGCTCCACTTCCTGTCCCTGCTTAATCCCAGCCAATTTCTACTGCTTTTTGCAAAGGCAGATTTCTTCCCACATCTGACAGAGCATGCCTGGGAAGCCACAAGCACCTTCTTTGCAAAGCAGAAGTGGGACAGCTGTCAGGGATGGAATTTAAGAGGAAGGTTCAGGATAGGCCAGGCAAAGAAAAGCAATATTCTTACCTTGGTTTTTTTTCAGCCAGAACAAGACTAACAGGCAGCTGAGAGTGGCCAAGTAGGTCAGAAACACCATGGCACAGAACCTCATTTTTCTGCACCTGCTAGAGGCTTGAATGGTGGCCAAGAGCTCACACCACACACAGCATTTTACTGGCACAGCACCCATGGCTGAACACAGCTCTGGTGAGTTAGTTACACTTTCATTTACTTCCAAGCTTTAATAACTAATCCATCCTGCTGAAATCACATCACCTCAGATCTCTGAGCAGACCTGCACAGCACTGTCAGTTTGCAGATGACCCCAACATTACCATTTCCATAGCTGACCTTCAAATCTACATTTCCCACTGCCACTCAGATGATGTTGGCCTAATGAGATGAGGATGCTGCCTACTCACTTCTGGACAGATAAGTAGGTGGAGTGACTGATAACACAGCTTTGACCAGAAGTAAAGGCACAAAATCCATGCCACACACACACCAAAAGACGACAAAGCAGCAGCACAAGGAATACCCACGGGCACAAAACTCATGCACGTGTCACTTCTCCAAACAAACACAGCAATGGAGATAGGACAGAGAGGTGCAGGAGCTGCCTCACCACTGCCCAGCTGCTGCAGGTGGCACCCACTGTCTGGGAGCAAGGAAAAAGCTCTCTACTGTGAAATAATGAAAATGTTATAGGAACATATTGGATTTCCTTCACTGCCCTCCAGCCATCACTCAGACACTTGCTGGTCTCCTGCCAGCTTCAAGAGGGCAGACATCTGCCTGCCACACTGCCCCAGCCCACAGCAAGGCAGAGCACTGGCAGCAGCATCCTGAGCAGGAAAGACTGACAGAGAGCAGAGATTTGGCTGCTGCCCTGCACCTACAGGGCTCTTTCTGTGGACTCTCAGAGGCAGTCCCTGCTCTCCTGCCTGGCAGGGCCATGGGCACTGCCACTGTCCCCTGCTCAGCACCCCTGCCAGTGAGCACTGCCACTGTCCCCTGCTCAGCACCACAGGCTCCAGCTACCACAGCTGGCACTGCTGCACCTGCCAAGGAGAACTAGCAGCAGCAAGGCCCTGGAGGGAGGGCAGCCAGGTGGTGCTGTGATGATCTGCTGGCTTTCACGCACCCCCAGCAGCACCCAGCATCTGCAGCTACCAATGCCAACAGGGTCACAGCAGCCCAAGCCACTCAGCAATACCTAACCAGCTGACAATGGTGCCTTTAGCTGACAATGATGCCTTCCTCCAGCAGGCTTAATTTCAAACAGAAATAATTTTATTGAGCATCCTCCCTCTGCCATTTATCTTTCCAAGATAAAGATTCCCAGATTCCTGTGGATCCATCATCTTCTTCCAGACTTGACTATCCCAAATCGAACCCACTCACATGCCAGTCCAGCACTAATGTTTTGCCTGTGCTGTTCTAGCATCTAAGATGTCTGAAGATTCAGTCATGAAATCCTATAAACCAAGAGACATGAACCCAGAACATCTCCAAAGCCAGCTGCTAGCTCTATTCTGACTGTTAATGGACTCTGCTGCTTATGTGACTAGCAGCAGCTTCAGGTTGCTTCAGGACTGACTAGAGGGACAGGGACTGAGCTGGCACAGTTTGAGATGCTCCTAAGTCTCACCTGAGAGGACTTTCTGCCACTTGTTTCAAAAGCTGTGCTTTCACCCTGCTAGGGCTCACCCAGTTACAGCTTTAGTCATGCAAAACAGAAGAAAAGAAATTATTTTTTTCAGTGACAGTGCATATTAATGAGGAACTGCAAAGTACTTCAGACCACTCCACCTTTCAAACTTCATGCACTTTAAACCAAAAATGCTTTGGGCTTTGCTCTTCAGAAACAGCCCTGTTAAACGGGCTCTCTTCTGCAGCCTTGAGCTAAATAGGATTCTTTTCATTTCTCATGGACTGGGGCATGTCAGCCTCTTAGGGTTTTTTTACCTGTGCTTTAATTAACAGACATCTACCTTCCTAATAGCTATTAATGCCATTTAATACACGCAGCTGCTACAAGGTGGGCAGATGCTGGAACAGGCTGCCCAGGAGGTTGTGAATGTCCCCTCCCTGGAGGTGTTCACAGCCAGTTTGGATGAGGCCTTGAGCAACCTGGGCTAGTGGGAGGTGCCCCTGCCCATGGCAGGGGGTTGGAACTGTGAGGCAGCTCAGGCTTGGGCCATGCTACGTGCAAAGAGCTGAAGGCTGCAAGTCAGCAGTGGCTGAGTGGTGAATGGTGGCAGCATCCCAGACCCCCTGAGCTGAGCAGCAGTGGAATGGAGCAGCTCCTGCAGACATCTCTTGCAATGTTGGACATGAGTTGCACATTGTATTTTAATTCTCCAAAAGAGCAGCAGACAAAAACCAAAACCACTTTGCCTCTATCAGTTTAATTAAATGTAAGCCTGGTGCCTATAGCAACAATATATTTGCAACCTGCAGAAGCAGGGGAAGGAGCTGAAGTGATATTTTATCAGTTCTGCAGACAATTGTCACCACCACCCAGCCTGCCCATACAAACTTCTGCCTGCACATCTCAGCCCACCTATTTCAGAATGAATTATTCACTCAAGCACCGCAGAAATAATTACCTAGAGAAAAGTTAACTCCTTTGCAAAATGATGTCTGGTTTGCCACCAACTTCACCCAGAACTAAAATGTCCTTCTCAGGCTGAAGGAAAATGCTTCCATTTTCCCCAATAAAAATAATTCTTCCTTTCAAAAGCCTGCAGTGCTGAAATCATGCAAACATGATTGGGGAGGGCCACGCTTTCCATTTTTTATACATTTTTTGCTTATACCAAGACAATGTTTGCATCATTTTGTGCAATGACAGCCTCTAAGAAGGAAGGCTTCACTCTAGCTCCAAGCAGGGAAAAGCATCCCCACTTTGGCACTGGAACTGTGTGAGAGGGGAATGCAGTGGTGAAAGATGAGGCAGAGCAATCATCACACCCAGCCTAGCACAGCCATCTGTTAGTAGCCAAATCACTGACCAGAATGGCAGCTAATTCCTGAGAGAGTCTCTCTCAGGCTGCCACCCTGACAGTGAACACCACTCCT
Source organism: Psilopogon haemacephalus (assembly GCA_013396835.1). Lineage (NCBI taxonomy): Eukaryota > Metazoa > Chordata > Aves > Piciformes > Megalaimidae > Psilopogon > Psilopogon haemacephalus. The sequence continues at coordinate 1,480,861 of VWZI01020604.1, read as the reverse complement.
GCCACCAGAGGCACTTCCTCCCAGCCCTACACCCAGTGCTCTGCAGCTCAGCATTAAGACAGGTGGAAGGGACCTTTGAAAAGAAAGCAATTTAATACTGAAACCTGAAAACAAAGTTTACTTTTCCCCTATTAATAAAAGAGCCCAGGAAGAGCACAGGCCGTCTGCAAAGCTTGGCCTGGGGCATTTTAACTTTCAAACCAGAATCATTCTGCTCTCACCATCCCTGCTTTCTGAGGTGGCATTTTGACAGCTGCAGGATGTGTTCCAAGGAAGGAAGTATCCAGCTTGGGATACCTTTTTTGATTCCACCCCTTGGTGACCTCCTGCCATAGAGGCAGCCATGGAACTGGGCAGGCACCAGCTCTGCCAGCTGACTGCTCCCTTTTGGAGATGCTGCAGTGGAGGACAAGAGAAAATGTAAGCCTTAACCAGAAGAGCTCAAGCTTTAGGAACACTGTCAGGCTTTATCATGAATTAATTTCTTTTCTACCTGGGGCATAGAAAGCAACAGAGTGCAAGTCTCCCAGCATGTCACTGCTTCCACTCAGGCAATGAGGTCTGTAGAGGACAGCTGCAGTCTTTTGGCTGAGAGTCTGCAGAAACACCCCCAGCAGCTAACAGGCTGTAAAGGGGTGCACAAAGCTCTGAGCAAAAGCCTTCCTCTTCCAAAGTCAGAAATACTGCAGTGCATCAGGGGCTGCATCTAACAGGTCTCTAGAATGGCCACCTCAGCAGCTGCTACCAAGGACTCTGGGAGTGGAAGGACTGAGTGTCCAGCTCCATCAGCATGTCTGGAAGACAGGCCCAGCTGGCTTTGGAGACTGGATTCTTTCCAGTCAAGCCAGGAAGGGTATACTTTGGGAATTTCAATCTAAACTGGGGCTTTAGATTTGTGCTGATACGTTTCTTCATCTGATAAAAATCCAAACAATTTTTAAATCTACAAAAAAAAAAAAAAGATCAATTAAGTCCTTAAACACATTTCAATAACCCAACCTTTAGCTACTTCTGCAGTCATTTCTTCTTTCCAAAACCACACCTTGGCTAACAAGGAAGACACCAGGAAAAAAATAAAACAAATTGCATTTCAAATCTGAGGCGATGCATACTTTAAAGAGAAAAATTACTTCCTTAGACATGCTTATAGTCAGCTGAACACCATTATCCAGCAGTTCTCCTTTAAACATTAATCATCCTGCAGTGCTGGTTTGCTTACAGGGTTTTGGGCTTTGCTCCTTTTTCCCTGATTAATTCCAGAAAATACAGCACAAACCTCAGACCCACATAGCAAGAAACTAATTCTTCATTAAGGACAACTGCCTAATGACACTCATGCAAAATCTTCAGATACCTTCTCCTTCTCTTTAAGGTAGATGTAAATCCACCTCTAAAAAACAAAACAAAACAAAACCACCATCAACATTTTATCAAGCTAATTCCTCCCTGGAGGTGTTCAAAGGCAGGTTGGATGGGGCCTTGAGCAACCTGGGCTAGTGGGAGGTGTCTCTGCCCATGGCAGGGGGTTGGAACTGGATGAGCTTTGAGGTCCTTTCCGGTCCAAACCATTCTGTGTTTCCGTGACCGCAACAGAGCAAACTGTAGTTAGCAGAAATCACTTTTAGATGCACTGAACACCAACTTAACAATCCAAAGGCATTGCTGCTCCATCCTTTATCACATCTAGCAACAAATGGAAATATTTTTAACTGTATAATACTGGCTCTTCCTCTAGACAGACTTTCAAAAGCTTTTACACCCATTTACTTCTCTCTGTTCCTTGGGTAGTTTTTCCAAGTCATTACTACTTCAGGTACAGCCACTGTCAACATCTGTAAAGCTAAGAAATAAGCTAAGAATTAAGGCCTACATGAAAAAAAAAATATATATATATACCAGGAGATGTCCATGTTCCAAAGTGTGCTACTGCTCCCTTCTCTTGGGCAGGAGCTTACTCCTTTAGTTCATGGCTACACTGTGGATTTCTTGTGCTATCCCTCCAGCAGAAATAATCTGGCAATTAGTGTTAGCTAATGGGTACCTCAGAGCTTCTCCCCCTCCTGCAAAGCTGCAGATACATCCTGCAGCTCACTGCCCTATGGGGGATCATTCCAAGGATGGACCTTTCCATTTCATTATATGATTGCTACCTGCTTTCTGTGATGCACAGAGCATCCTGCTGCCTCACAATCCTGCCTATTCTGAGTCAGGGAAACTAGTTTTTAATATCTTTCTTTGTCCTCATCTCAATTTCATAGGCAATGGAGAAAAAAAAAAAAAGGCAGGAAAAAAAAAAGAAGAAAGAAGATTATTTTTTTTTTGTCAAGCTGAACTCCCAAGAAGGCCCTTATGCAATATAAAAATCTGCAATGCATGTTCCTCTTGCTGGGGTTTATATCTATAATTCATTTCATCAGGCTGCCTTTCATGTACCCATAAAGTGATTCAAACAACAGAAATGGTCTGAGTAAATAGAGAGTTGGTTTTCATTTTATGCCTGGAACAAGCAGGCTTGCAGATATGGAATTTCAGTGATTACATTTAGCTACAGCCTTTCAAACACAGCAACTCAGATTAATCTCCCACAATCGGGCCTGGCGCTCTCACTCAGGGTAAATCATTATGCACTGCTACTTCCATAACAGCTTTAATTAAATCCCTTCCTTTTTTGGCCAAGTTGGAGACCGCAGAAGGGCACCACAGGCTGCCCGAGCCTTTGGGTTTTAATGCCACTGGTGGTGGAAGCAGGGCACAAGCCAGTGCCAGTCACTGGCGTGTCTTCTAAGGTCACTTCTAGCCACAGGACAGCAGCAGCAAGAGGCAGAAGGATTTTGACCCCTATGGAGTCACAGCTATTCAGCACCCATGAGAAAGAACTGCAGAGCGATGACTAAGGAAGCCAGACAGAACACAGCAATGATTTTCATCGAGGTTGCTGAACCAGATTCCCTTTCTTACCTGTGCTGTGGAGCTCAGCAGGAAAGCAGATGTATCCTGGGCGTGCATAGCAGTTGCTCCCTGCCAGAGCTGCTGCTAGGGTTTAAGTGGAACACACAGCACTTTGCTAATGCTTCAGAAAAGCAGGAAGAGCCTCCCTTTCAGCTCGGCACCCTGATTTCTATTCTGATGCTGATCACTGAACCCAAGTGGAAATAGGAGCCCCAGAGTGCCTTACTGGGAGCCTCTTTTGGTGACTAACTTTGAGGCAGAGCCTGCAGCTGGCAGAGATGGAGAACAGCCCAAGCCTGGCTAACTCAGGGGACTGGCAGAGGGATACCTACAGGTCACTGCTGTGAATCCAGCACAGGGATGGGTCAGCCAAAAAGCCTCTCCCATGAAATGGAGGCTTGGTAGCCTCAGATCACTGAAACAGCTTCAGTCTCATACAGGCATTCACAGCTCTGTTACAACTGCCAGCTTGTGGTGGGTTTCCACCTTCCCAGGAACAGGATGGTGTCCCTGACAAAAATCCTGCCATGCTGCTTCTGACCAAGATTTAGGAGAAACCTGAAGACTTGGATTTTTTTCCATTTGTAGCATCACCATTTTAGCTTTATTTAGGCTCCTTTGGTAGTTTCTCTCTGCCTTTCTCCATGCCGCAGATCAGAAGATTAAAACCTTCTAAAAATAACCTTTCCTAAAAAGTAATTTACACAAATACTGCCAGGTGAAAAACTGCAGCATCTTCAAAGGCGAGGGAAGGAGAACACTCTCCTGAGAAAAACTGCAACCATTTTGCAGGGAAACAAAACCTAACCCAGTTGCTATTCCTGGTTTTCTCAAGCACATTCTGTAGGTGCCACTGTTACAGCAGAGGCTGCAGTCTGAAGAGCTGCTTGTGCTAAATAAATGTGTGGGGGTCTGTTGCACAAGTCCTGTGCTCGATAGCTCTCATCAGATCTTCTTGCCTGCTATGCCTGTGTTGGTTTCAGGCTGTAGACCAAAAGATGCAAGGGCAACAAGTGAAGAATCCTGATCAGTTCTTTTTTCTAATCTGCAAGCCAATGTTAATGTTCCTGCAGTGAGAAAATTCCCCTCTCTATTTTTATGCACACTCACGAGGGCTGGTTTTTTTAATCAATAAAAATTGTTCCTGGATGTTTACGACAAGAGTTCTGCAAAGCCCTCCCAGCACCATGCAATTTAAAGCTTCAGGACTACCCAAATAATTTTTTAAGACAAGAACTGCTGCAAATATTTACAAGATGCAATAAGATTGCAGAAAAGCCAGCAGTATAGACAATAAAAATGCAACATTCACCGTGAAACTTCACACTGCAAAAGTGTCACACAACTCAAGACAGGCTACACAGAACCAAATTGAGAAGTAGGATAGCTGGGTCCCTTCACAGCCACTCCAGGAAGCATCCAAATAAGGCCTTTGCTTGTCAAAGAGCAGAGAAAGATGACAGAAGAGCCAGCCTCAGGTGAAGGCTATGAGTGGAAGTCCCAAGGGCTCTTCCTAGAAGACAGAGAACTATTAAAGCAAGCTGGAATGTTGTAAAGGCTCAGGCTGCAGGAGCCTCAGTTTGACCAAGCTGCAACAAAGAGCCTTTGTTTTGGCCTTCTGGGCTGCTGCTTGGCACAACAGTGAGGTGCATGAAGCACTTTGGCCTCTAATGCTGGCCTCTCACAGTTAGTCACCTTCAGCTCTAGGTTTGTCTGTAGGAACATGGCCAGCTGTGTTGTAGGAGCCCCTTTCAGCACTGCCCCACTAAAGGCAGGGTCAGGCTTCAGTGTCACAGATCTTACACCGCATACTGTACAATTAACTTCCTGCAGGGAGGGAGAAATTCAAAGCACCTCAATGCAGTACAAGAGCAGTTAATTGCTATCCTCACGATGTCTAAAGGGAATGCTGTCCTTTCCCAAACTCTTCTGATTCTTTCTCTGCAGCCAGCAGTGCAGGATGACAAAGCCTCTGCTGAAGTGGAGCCTTTCCTTTATTCCATTAACATCTGCACTGAGCACAGCTCATCCAGCAGAACCCAGGAGCTCTGCTTTTACTTGCCAGGTGCGAGGGGCTACCATAGGGAAGGGATGGGAAAAGCTCAGCCCCAGCCAGGAGAACTGAAAAAGGCCACAGGAACCCATCAGGTCACATCCCCCCGAGCCCAAGCAGCCAGCGATGTAGCCACATGTTGTGACACTGCTACATGGGAAGTGTGTGCCTGGGAGCTACAGAGAGGGAACACCTGAGGAGATGCTAATCAATACACACAGCTCTCTTGCTTTCCAGGTATTTTACCCACTGACAAGAGCAGAGCTGAAGCTATGGTTTGCTCAGCTGCTGACAGCAGCCTGTAGATCAAAGCAGCCTGGCACTCAGGTGTTACACTGGTGATTAGCCACCAAGCTGTGGGAGGGTTAGGAGAGATACCACAGAGACATTGGCATGGGGTTTTCCAAACTGCTCTGCAGATTCCATAGAAGCACAGAATGGGTTGGGTTGGAAGGGACCTTAAAGATCATCCAGTTCCAAGTCTCTGCCATGGGCAAGGACACCTCTCACCAGCCCAGGCTGCTCAAGACCACATCCAACCTGGCCTTGATCACCTCCAGGCAGAGGGCATCCACAACCTCCCTGGGCAAGCTGTGCCAGCATTTGCCCACCCTCACTGTCAAGAATTCCTACCTAATAATCTCTTCCTATAATGCCTTAATTGTATCCTACAGTAACAGGAAGAGAAAGAAGCAGGCTTCAGGGCAGACGGAGGAGTCAGGCATCCTGAGTTTTCCCCTGCTATACACTTAATATAAGGAATAAATACACAGCAGCTGCACCTACAGTCACTTGCTAATAATGAAGTATTGATGATTTCATCTCCTTGCCAATTTTGTGCTGCATACTGAAGTAGGCAAACTGTATTAATTTGCTGTGAAGCCCTAGTGTCTGGAGAAAATAAATCTTTATTTACTGCTCTGGCTCTGCAGAGCACACACTGGAGACTATCAGACACCATTTAAATGCTCTCTCTCTCCCAAGTGCAACACTCCTCTGCCTGTGCATTGCAGGGCTCTGTGCAGGATCAGAGGGTGAAAGAAGGCCATGACACTCCAGTGGGCTTACCTGCTGGCTTCTGAAACCTTCATGAAGCTTTGAGGAGATATGGTCTTAAGTGGCTGGAGAGAGCATGAACCTGAGAGTGCTGCTGGGGGACATCACCTGTCACTGATTCACACGGAGGCCTTTCTGTGGGGCAGCTCCAGACAGATGCATGACATGATTCCCAAAGCCACAAACCCAAGGCAGCAAGTAACTGACTCCCTAAGCAGAAGCTGGTGAATGGGTGGTCTGAGGAACTGTTCTGTAGGAGTTACATGGAGAGCAGCTTGCTCCACAACCAGCAGGAGCAGGGAGATAATTCTGCCACTGTACTCAGCACTGCTCAGGACACACCTTGAGTCCTGTGTCCAGTTCTGGGCCCCTCAATTCAAGAGAGATGTTGAGGTGCTGGAAGGTGTCCAGAGAAGGGCAGCAAGGCTGCGGAGGGGCCTGGAGCACAGCCCCAAGAGGAGAGGCTGAGTGAGCTGGGGGTGTGCAGCCTGCAGAAGAGGAGGCTCAGGGCAGAGCTCATTGCTGCCTGCAGCTACTTGAAGGGAGGCTGTAGCCAGCTGGGGTTGGGCTCTGCTGCCAGGCACCCAGCAACAGAAGGAGGGGACACAGCCTCGAGCTGTGCCAGGGTGGGTTCAGGCTGGGTATCAGGAAGAAGTTCTTTACACCATCCCTGGAGGTGTTTCTGAGGAGGCTGCATGAGGCACTTAGTGCCATGGGTTACTAAATGAGAAGGGTTAGGTGATAGGTTGGACTCGATGATACTTTCCAACCGGCTTACTTCTGTGATGATTCTGCTGTAGTGCAGAGATCCTGTAATGAAGCCTTCATGCTGTTAGGATCCTAACCTTTGCTTATTAGAACATTTCAGTCATATTAAAAAACTGATATCTCACATGCAGATAGGGAGGAAAGCAGTAATTGGGAGCTCAGCAGTGGGTTAAAGCCACAATTTATTTACCATTTCCCTCGCATTAGATGAAACATTAATAAGGTTATTAATGAGGATCCTGGATAGAGTTTGTCACAGAGCAGTAACATATCAAACCATTCTGCTACCAAAAACGTGCTGGGCTGCCCTCCTTCAGGCTGCAGAGAAATCTTAGGTGTTCCAGCAGCACTGACCAAACTGCTGCATTCCCTAGTAGCTTGAATTAGGACATGACCTTCAAAGCAGAGAGGCAAACCCAGTACATCCACCCAGAGCCACTGATTCCTCAGTCACACAAGGTGAATGCATTAGGGAAATTGAATTACAAATTAAAACCCAGCAGTGATTTATTAAAAATAAGGTGCTGATGAGAAGTGAGTCTCTTTAGGAGATGCTTTTCTAATTTCCACTGCAATTGCTCTCACCACCAGAGTCATTAGAGCCTAGAGAAACCTGCTTCTATTTTTGGTCACGCAGTTCTGATTCAGAATTGTTCCAGACTTTTTTTTTTGCGTTTCTTTCCCATTTAATTTAGTTTGATCCTTTGGCCTATGACACTGAAAAAAACCAAGGTAAAATAAAACCCTGCTCTCCTTCGCCAGCTTCTGGGATGCTCAGAGCCATTTCAGAAGAGGGGAAACGGGATGGAAGGGGAACATCTAACCTCTGCAAATCTGAACATGTTTGGTTGTAGCAAAACGAGCTCCTCACAGTTCACTTACATGTTGTTTGCCACTTGGACTTCAAGGCAAAGCCACTGCTTTGGGATAAAAACCAACAGAAATAACCCTCTTTGAAATACCTTCAACAAAGTCAGCCAAAGGGATTGAGGTTTCTGCTGTGGCAGCTTCTCAAGGCAGATACCGCATGGCTTTTATTTTTGATTTGCCAAGATGAAGCCATTTTAGGAAGTTTGAATAGTTTACAGATTAACTGAAAGAGAAGCTCATAAAAATCACTTTTGTATGACATCAGTGTGTTTTTAAAGCCCGCTATCATTTTCAGCTGTTCCCAGTTCACTTGCTGAAAGGAGAAAGGTACTTTGGCACAGCTTTGATTTGCTGCTTTTACACACAGATATACGCACACTGTCTCCTTCTTTTAGAAGCAATATTCCTTAGGTCACTCTCCCAGCATTAACGTTCTCAGATGAGCCCAGCTGCTGTGGATAACAATTAGCTGGGAAGTCCCAGAGCAATAAACAGGAAGACTTCTGATCTCAGGTTAGGGATGAGCAGGAAGCAGCTTGCTTTGGAATAATTATTTTACTGCACAGCAGAAATGGCATAATGAGAACTCCGTGCTGCCAGAAGCTGTAACCCTTGATTGCTGGAATACAGCTGTCACATTAGAAGTGACACATTGCCAGGAGACTGCCATCACTGCAGCAATCACAGCCCTCACAGCCCTGCCACACTTGCCCAATTAAGGAGATTCTTAGTGCGAGACTAGGCCAAGGTTAATGAAATTATTTTAAATGCTTAATTGCTGCAGTGTTGTTCAAAAGCAATAAATGGAAAAGTGCATGAAAGTCTTATTACTCTGACTGACAATAGGCCAAAAAAACCCTGAAGAACCTGTTGCTCTATTGAAGCATTGCACACAACTCCAGGTGGCTTAACCGAGTTTGGAGCTAGATGATCTTTAAGGGCCCCTCCACCCAAACCACTCTACGAATCTATGAATTGTACAGCTTGAGCTATGTGCTGCAAAGGTAAATGCTTAAACCAAACACTGATTTGCAAATAATTTGGGCTTGAAGCATTGCCTGGTACCAAACCCCCTTCATGAAGCAAGGAAAGTGCCTCAGTTGTGCAGGCTTTGGTGCCATGGAGCCATTCCCAGCAGCTCCCCAAGTTTCCTGCTTGCACTCTCCATTAAGCATAGACACTGACAAGGTCTGATAGCAGGGGCAGTTGGCATATTTTTAGCACTGCCTTTTTTAACAGCTCTGCCTGGAGTATCCAAGCATGCTGTGCACTGCCAAGCACAAACAGTGCCATCAGGCTGCATTTGCTGGGTGCTATGACCAAAGCGGTGCCAAGCACACAGCACAGAGGTGCTGGCACTGGCTGCTGAGGCGCCTGCAGCTATTTATGGGGCAGGCTGGCAGGCAGGAAGAGTGGTTATAAGAATTATTTCCATTACGCCAAAGAGGATCAGTGTTAAACTCCATGTGGTTTCCTCCAGTTTCTGTTCCTTTATTTTTCCTGTATTAAGGGTGCAAAAGGCTATCTGCTGGGCAACGAGGATTAGCATACACATAAAAAGCATTTCCAGTCTTTTGTTATTGGGCCTTAGCAAGGAATTGAATATGCTGAATTTCCCTATTAATGCAATTGAAAATTTAATGGGCTTCTTAATATATGACTTCACTAGGCTTGAATTATAAAACAATAACACAAGCTGCGCTTAATTGCCTGAGTGTGTCTGAAGATGACAGCATGTTTAGGTTTTCACTTTAGCATCTAATCTAAATATATTAGCAAATAGTACAAAACCCTTACAGTCATTCACGAGACAGGACAGAATTCATTATTTCTGGTGACAAACAAACCCTTGCTATTAAAGCCTCACCTTTGCTGTTACAGTCTGCAGTGTGCTGGAGAATCTCTAAGCTCTCTGCACCCCTGAGAGTTTAGCAGGAAAGATTATTCCCACTAAGATCCAGAAACAAGCTCGAGCTGCTAGGGTCATGCAAATCTGAGGTCTGAGCCAGGTCCCTGAAGGTACCTAAAGTACTCAGTTCTTCTGGACATGCCCTGAGCTGTAGACCTGCATCTAATGACTTCCCCGTTCATTTCAAAGCTTCCTGGGGCTATAGTTCCCCAGTTCGCTGTGCTGGTCTCCTATGGGTCAGCAAAAGCCTTACAGCTGAGAGCGCCTGCAGCTAGCACAGGGTAGCAATGTCTAAGCTCTCCCTGATCTACCCTGCAGAGTAAACCAGTGCACAAAGCAGCAGCTGGGTCTACAAATCCCTCCAGGGATGATGATTCAATAACCTTCCTGGGCAGGCTGTGCCAGAGCTTGAGAGCCTTTCCAGTGAAGAAATATTTCCCAGTGTCCAAGCTAAACCTCTCCTGGCACAAATTGAGGCCATTGCCTCTTGTCCTGTCACGTTTCCTTGGCAGAAGAGGAGACTGGACCCCCCCAACTGGCTCCAACCTCCTTTCAGGGAGCTGTAGAGAGGTCTCCCTTCAGCTTCCTCTTCTCAGATCCTCACCACAGCAGACTAATCACAGAGGAGGTTCCCCATATGAAATGTAGCCCCATTGATCCAACCCAAGGTTTTCCTATCAGACAGATATCAATTATTAATTTTCTTCTTTATTTTTTAACAGTTTCATAACAGTTTAAGAGATTTATTAACTACCAAACTGTTGCACTAGACAGAAGCTGACTTGCTCTGTTAACTCTGTGCTCTGAGATTGTCCCAGCTGTTTCTTCAAACTAAGGAAACTCACAAAGCAAATGAAGGCATCTCTGACATGTGTAGACTGGGACAAGAGGGGATGCCCTGGGAATTTTCTAACATATTATACACTAATACTTCTGATAGCTACAAAAACTACAATGGTGTTTCCTAGAAGGGAAAAGGAACATTCACAAAATTAAAGTTTCCTAAATTAATCTGGTGTCTTCATTTCAAAATCCTGTTTCCACCTGGATTTTAGCTGGACAAAGCAGCACCATGAGTGTTCTTGACATGGGTAGACAGGGTTACTGCTCAGGCCCCTCCACCTTCCCACTTGATACCTGGAGTAGGACTGCTCTTAAATGTGAGTTATTGCCTGCAGCTGGTGGTAGAGGCAGGGCAGACCCAAAGGCTTCAGAGTCCAAGTTCATTCCAGCCCAAGACAAACAAGCTGCATACAGGATGTATGACAAGAGGGGAAGCAGAAGACAGCTTTGGCACAGAGCTCTAGGAAATTTCCAAAGGAGCAGATTCCTGGACTTGCTGGCTGCTGTAAGGTGTGCATGGGTCTCAGGCATACTGGCTGTGCTATCAAACAATTCCTGGCCAGGACACAAACTGACTGCAAGTGATGGCAATGGCACAAACTCATTTCTACTTCAGGAGACAGCCTACCTTCTTCAGGTATATACGTGTACTGTTGTTGGAATTAAGTGATCTGAAGGCATCTAACACTGCTTCATTTACCTCCAAGACAAGCAAAGGGTTTGTACCAGCCAGATTCCTAACTTCTTTTGAAGAGGATAACTTCACAGTGTGAGGCAGGGGAGGAAAAGGAGGCAGAGAAGAATGCTAGTTATGGGCATTAGTATTCAAACTGTCCTCCCTAGCCTGTCCCTTTCCCCTCCTCCTCCCTCTGAAGAAAATGCATGGGGGAAGAACATGAACAGCAGGAGTTGCAGGGTCTAACAGCACCATTTGTCACTGCCAAGATCCATCAGTGATAGAGGATTACAAAAGAGGGAACAACTGAAAGGTTAAGGATTTATCTAGAACATCTGAAACGGATATTAAACTGAGATTAATAGCAAAGGCCCTAATGAAAATTAATGTTTACTGTCCTCCCTGTTGCAACACTGTCAGAGGAAGAAGCTGGTTCCTGAACCAGGAGCCATCATTGGCCTCTCCCACTGGCTAGCAACACCTCAGAGCAGGTGCCTGTGCTTAACATTTGGTATTTTGACTTTACTGGGCAGAAACTTTAAAAATAGACACATTCACAGGGGTGGAGGAGTGGGACTGCAGGGGCAAAGGCTTCTGGAGATGCCTGTGAAAAAGGCTGGAAGTGTCTAACCGTGGCTCCCTGCCTGCCCAGATGAAGACCCTGTGAGCAATAACAGCTTTATAAAAGCCAACAGAGGCAGCTTTATTGGGTTTGCAGAGCCACCATCAGCATTTCCCTTTCAATATCCATCTAATGGCACGCTTTTGAAAAGAGTTATAGGCTTGTAAAGATCCGTGGGAAAATAACAGCCCCCAAGCAGAAGTGTTAGCAGCCTGACAGCTCCTGAGCAGCTGAGGAGCCTCACTTTCATCTGGCAGAGATGGTGGCACCACTGCCACAGCCCACCCTCAGGAAGCAGCCCAAGAGACAGGAAGGGTTTTAGTTCTCCACTAACCCAGTGATGAACTGCATCAAGAACACTTTTGAATATTAAACTGCAAAGCCAAAGGCTCTCATGTGCACTGAAAACAGCAGCTTCAGCCGCAAAAGGAAAGGAGGACCAAAAAGGAGAAAAGGCTGAGCAGATGTCCAGGTTGTGCTTCCTGCAGGAAGTCTGCCTGATCTATTTTCACTCTGAATTTGGACAAAGAAAATCAACTGTTCCCTACATTGGTTAGTCCACTGTAATGCTTTAGGTGTGATGGGATGTGAGGCCAAACAGGAGGATACGTGGAAATCTATCCTGTCTGTGCTAACAGCAAGTATGTGAGCAGCATTCACACACAGGCACAGCGTGGAAGAAATTCCAAGACAAAGAAGTTATCACAAAATACAACAAGAAAATCTTCTGGGCAGAAGTTAGGAGGGAAAAAAAAAAAACAAAACAACCCAAACCTGAAATCATTCCTTGTTCAAAGAATAAAGGGCTGAGAGGATGCTGAAGGGACAGGAACATCTGTCTGATGAAGAAAGGCTGGGAGACCTGTGGCTGGTTAGCCTGGAGAAGAGCAGCCTGAGAGGGGATCTGAGCAATGTCTGTAACTATCTGAGGGGTGGGTGTCAGGAAGAAGGGGGAAGGCTCTTTGCAGTGATATCCTGTGATATGCAATAGACAAACTGGAACCCAGAATGTTCCATCTCAACATGAGGAGAAATTTCTTTGGTATGAGAGGGTGAGGGAGCCCTAGAGCAGGCTGGCCAGAGAGCTTGTAGAGTCTCCTGCTCTGGAGACTTTTCAAGACCCATCTGGATGTGTTCCTGTGTGACCTGCCCTGAGTGATGCTGCCCTGGCAGGGGGGTTGGACTGGATGATCTCTGGAGGTCACTTCCAACCCCTGCCATCTGCCTCTGTGGTTCTACAAGAGACACTGCTTGTAATCAGCAATGAGATCCTTAATTAGGAGAGACTACCACAATAATGTTTGCACAGCAACAACCACTTCTGCTCCTGGTCAGCCATGCAGCCCATCCTGAGGAAGGCTTCTGCTCCTCCTTTTGTAGCTGTGGAGATTGGGCAGAGAAACTGAGAGGTGACCCCATGCCTACAGGCCAAGCCAAGCATGCCAGGCTCACTGCTTTCCTGCAGAAGCCAACAATGCTACTGACAATTCCACCCAATTTTTTTAACTGAAGTGTGCCAGTAAGGAACTTGCTTTTTGCAAGCCTGCTGTGGTTTTGCAGAAGGCACTGCTGCAGTGGAGCAGCACTAACTGCCCAGGCCTTGGGAGGAAAAACACAGTGAAGAGACACAGCACGAGTAAACATAAGAGGAGAGCAGTTTACCACTGCCTGCAGAAGACGAATACTACATTACTACACCCTCACTGAGGAGCTGATCCTGAACCTACTTAAGGAAATGCCAAAGTTGTCATTGCTGCAAAGCCACTGCTGTACAGGCATCATTGACTATTTATTAAACAGGAGCTGTTCTAATACTGCAACAAAGGGGGCTTAAAACCCACACTTCCCATTCACAGAGTAGCAAATCTCCAGACAGTGGAGTTCAGAGGGTGTAAAGATTCCATTTTTGGAATGAGTGATAAGGGTGTGAGGAACTCAGCCAGTAGGAATAAAAACAGAAATCATAAATTTCTTTTTTCCCCAACTATAGGACCACCAAAAGGTTTTCTCCTGATGAACACCATTCATTGGCTGCGTTACAGTCACCTGCAAGTACAGTGAATGGGTATAACCTGATATCAAAAGTGGAAAGAAAGACTAAAGTTAATTGATTGGTCAAAGGTAAAATATTTATTAATAAGCAATGGAGATAGCTAGGAAATAGTGAGGTTTAGAAGCTACCTAGTAGAGCTGCACATAGTACTAAAAGTTTACAAGTGGTCTTGCCTAGGGTTTACCCCCGGGAGTTCAGCCTGTGTGCATTCTCAGAACCAGCTCAACAAGGTGTGAACCATCTCTGGAGTGAGTGAGCTGCATCTCAGAGCAAGCAGGCAGCTGCTGCTGCTGTCCTGGCTGTCAACCAGCGCCGGAGCAGAGGCGGCCAAGAGGACTTACAACCTCCACTGACAGTGTGTAAGCCACACTGCCGGCCAGCGGTGGGCATCGCTGCCAGGTAGTGCTTCGTCTGCAAACTGAGTGTCTCAGCAGACAGGATCAGAATGGCAGATTGCTCCAGAGAGCCTTCAGACAGTGCAGGCCAGAGGGAGGGAGCTGTGACGGCGCTGGGCCAGCCAGGGATGACTGAAACGGGACCCTCAAAGCAAGGCTCTCGGGGCAGTCAGACACTCCCACCAGCCACACCACAGACCACGTTCAGCAGCCAGTTGGCTACTGGGTGTTTACATGCACTGACTTACAAATCGGATGTTTGATTGTCATAGCAACCACATCCCAGATGTGGCTTGTCAGGGTAGATGCAAACAACTCAGTCTCAGCTCCTGTGGGCCCCTCTTGGCCTGACACACAGTTCCACAGTGGAATACTAGAGAAACGAGGAGGTGCTAGGAGGTGTGAATGACAAATGCATGTGTGCCCATAAAATGGTAGTGGCCTGAGATCCCCTGAAACTGCTCCAGTTACCCAGGCAGCTCACACAGCCTCCTAAGGTTTAAACTCCAGTCCTGCATTGGTACTTAACTTTTGCTTTTTAACACCTGAATAAAGTGCAGTGTCCTTGTCAATGTCATCTTAGGAAGGCAATATGCAAATATTAAGCGCGAGGATGGAGAATAAGTGAAAGGTATTAAGTAGAAATTGAAAGTATCTGCTGACAGTGCCTGCAAGCTAATTATGCTAATTAACGATGTTCCCAGGGATAGGGCCATGGGAGGAGTGGGGAATGCAACAGCACAGGCTTGACTTTTCTGCTTCCTTGGTGGAATTCTTATAGAATGTAAATTAACCCAGGAAATGGCACTCTTTAATTAGGATAGTTAAATAGCAACGAGAAGACAAAGTAAACAAGCAGTGGTACCTCCCCCATAATAGATCCACAGGCACTCCAGGAAGGCTGCAGTACAAAGGCACCATGCACTGCCCTCCCTGCATCAGCTCTCAAGGAAAGAGCCCAGGAGTAAGTGGTGTGATTGCTTAGCGAAAGAGCTGCATTCAGTGCACTTTAGAGCCTAAGGACGTTCTGAAATAAGGCAGTAGTAGATGTTTGTCTTTGAGCGTTCACCTTCCTGTTCTAGCAGCATGCTGCAAGTCCCTACTGCCATCTCTTACTCCAAGGAAAAGCAGAGCAGCTCGGGCTCGAGGCCTGGCCCAAGTTAAATGACAAGAGGGATGCTGTGCCAAGAGCATTAATGACAAAGGAGTTAACCAGGGAACCAAGAGGGAAGCAATGACAGCATGGCAGCAACCACATCTTGGCAAGCCCTGTGCTTCAGAACATGACTGCAGTTCCTCTTGACTCAGCCTTAGAGGATTAGCCACTGGTACCACAAACAAAGTGGGAATACCCAGTTCTTTGCCAGGATGCAAGCCTCTCCACACACACTGGGAGTCACTCAGTGTGTCTGCCGATCTCCACTTTGCTTCTCCCAGTTGTAATTTCTTCTTGCTCAAACTGATGGATGAACCTAATGCTTTTAATTATTTCCAGGGTATGCCCTTCAGAATTGCATTGCTTTCCCCATCTACAGTACTCTGCCCAGAGACTCCCTTGCTTCATTAAGACTGAAAGTCATTGCAGTCACCAAGAGCCACAGCAGCCATGCTTTAATCAAGTGAAGTGCACACCAGCTGCTGCCAGCCCAGGTACCCCACCACACCAGCACGGCACAGGCTGGCACTGCCTGCTGCCTGGGGCATGGAGAAGCTGAGATCTGCATGCTTTGGAAAGAGAAAGCCAACAAGTTCACCTGGATGCAAAGCCCACATCTCTGCAGCTGACAGATTGAAAAGCATAAGATCAAGAGGAAGAAATTCAGTTTGTGCACAGAACAAGCAGAGGAGAGGGAAAAGCAAGAATCAATGGCTAGCTGTGGGGAGTATGATGCTTCTCACATCTGCTTAAGGAAGAAGCCACACATCAGTGTCTGAAGCTCCTCAAAGGACTTGCATTTAACATTAGACAGAGACTCCACCACCTCCCTGGACAGTCTGTTCCAATCCCTGACTGCTCTTGCGGCAAAGAAATTTTTCCTCATCTCCAAACTAAGCCTGCCCCGGCACAATTTCAGGTCATTTCCTCTCATTCTATCACCTGATACCAGGGAGAAGAGACCAGCCCCCACCTCACTGCAAGCAGCTTTCAGGGAGCTGTAGAGAGCCATGAGCTCTTCCCTCAGCCTCCTCTTCTCCACACTAACCAGCCCCAGGTCCCTCAGCTGCTCATCCCCAGATCTGTTCTCCAGATTCTTCTGCAGCTTTGCTGCTCTTCTCTGGACTTGCTCCAGCAACTCAATGTCTTGTCTTACAGTGAGGGCCCCAAAACTGATCCTGGTATTGAATGAGCTATCAGGTTTAGCATACAATTAAACCAGACACACATGCAGCCACTTTGTTCTATTAGTCACACCTCAGTTTCCAAACAACTCTGAGTACCTGTCTGCTGTTCATCCTGCAGTTAAGGACATGCTCACAGAACGGTTTGGTTTGAAAGGGACCTTTAACATCACCTAGTTCCAACCCCCCTGCCATGGGCAGGGACATCTCCAACTATACCAGGAGGTTCAGGCTGGATAGCAGGAAATATTTGGAAAAATCAGGACAGTCTGCCCAGGGCAGTGCTGGAGTCAGCATCCCTGAAGGTGTTCAAGCACCCTGCAGACATGATGCTTACAGACATGTTTTAGGATTGACCCTTCAGTGTTGGGTCGAGGGTTGGACTGGATGATCTCTGAGGTGTCTTCCAACCAGATGTATTCTGTGATTCTGTGACTGGAGCACATGTGGATAGGACACTGGACACAGAGGTTGAGGCAATGACAGTAACAACCCTTCCAGAGTGTATTTCACCAGCAGGATGAAGCAGGCTATTCCTTTTACTAAAAAATCTTTCAGCTGTGGTGTACTCAGAACAGAGGAAAACACTGGAGGCAAACCAAAATTAGGTCTGAAGCAGAGACAGGAGACGGCAGAGAGGCAAAGCTCAGAATATTATAGAGGGAAGACAAAGGCCACTTTAATGTGCTGCTAGCAAAGCTCACACTGGGCTTGCTGTCTGGCAGGGCTGGGTGAAGCCTTCTATTTCATGAAGGACAATAAAAGGAATCATAAAACACAGGCCAAGCTCAGGTCTGCAAACTGCTGGTCACAGAAGGGGAAGAGAAAAGGATACACATAAAGGACAGAAGACTCTCCTCTCTGAGCACTAATGACATGCTGGTCAAAGTGGTGCCTGGCACCAAACAGCAACCACTAACCTCACCTGGGCACCAGCAGACACCACAGGGTCACTGACAGCAACAAAACAGTAGCATTTTGTCACTCCCACCTGTGCAGGTAAGTAACACGGCAAGCAGAGCTGTAAGATGACACTGACTGTAGAGCTTGATTAGCAGAGCAGATCTGTGCAACACAACTGCCCTGAGTTCACTGCACTCGAGAGGATTTCTCTCTGCAGCTTTAAATCTGAAGTGACAGACTGCACCAGGAGAAAGACAGCTAAGAGAAGCCAACTTTCAAAGTCACAAATTCAGCAAACACTGAGGAGATTGGCAAATGCTTCCCCAAATATTTACATTAAACATGAATTGTTGTTCCCATCACATCTTAAAGCCAGCAAATGAAGAACCATTTTTTAAACAGTTACTCATCTCCTACTAGCATTTCTTTTGCTTTTTTATCCTTTTAAAGGACAACATATTAGTGCAAAGTATTTATTTCTTCAATAAGCTGCCTTTATGAAACTGCAAAAATGGAGTCAGCCATAATTAACCACAAAGAAGATAATTCTTACACTTGCTCTGTGCACTTCTGTGGTATTTTGGGTATTTTCATCGTTGTTCTTCACAGCAGATACATCCCAGCTTGAACAGGTAACTATGCAGTGTGTGGGCTTGCTGCAAGCTATCACTGCTCCCACTGAACTCATGACAGATGACCACAACCAAACAAAGCTGGGACAAACAACTAACCTTACCTTCTGTATCACAACTGGGACACAGCAAATGCTTCTGTGTTTGTCTCCGAGTGTGCTCAAGGCCTTGCTCAGGTTTCTGACCAGTGACCAAAGCCCTTTCTCACCTGCTGTGCTTTCAGAAAGGGAGTGTGTTTGCAAACACTGCACCACCTTACCTCTCAGGGAGAGCTGCACAAGCACTCTGCTGTCCTCCACTGCTATCTGTTCCTGTGCTGATGGGCATCCTCTCTTCCACTGCTGTCCAGAACTGCTTCACAGCAGGAACACTTCACTCCATACTCTTGTCTGTGCACATGGACAGTATTGCCAAAGCAAATCTCAAGAGCTGTGACAGGAGAACGAGGCATCACTTAGCACTACTCACTCCAGCTTAAAGACCAAAACTGCAACACCTCCAGAGGAATACAGTGGTGCTGAGCAGAAAGGTAACTACTGTCTGTAAAGCCATCATGATGAGTATTACTAAGGGCACATATACACAAGCAACCAAGAAACAGCCACAGAAGGGAGCAGCAGTGACCCACCCACAGCAGCAGACCGAATTTCTTACCTGTGTTAACTTTCCAGCACCATCCTCAGCACATAGGAGTTCTGCCTGTAAGAGAAGAGACAGCAGAGCAATGTTCTGACTGCACAAGGAAACAGTATTCAGCTCAAGCTCTGCCACCAGAAAGCCTAAAGTTAAGCAACTGCTCCAACTAGCTGTGTGAGTGATGCCTTGGAGTGGGGACGAAGCACCCAATGCAGATCTAGCTCAAATGGCTTCAGGTGGTGCCTTTAGCATCAGTGGTTACACCTGATGAGAAAGAGAACACTTTCATGGTCTGCACACATCACCTAGCTCTGCTTCCACCAGTGCTCAGCTGCTGCTTTGGGGACAGCAGTGTCCGTCCCCTTACTGCTCTGTAACGTATTTACACAGCAGCAGAATCGATGTGGCTTCTTTAGCAGATCACATCATGACCTAGAGGGCTCAGTAACATCTCCTAAAGCCTTGTGCCACAGTATCTGCTGTGCTCCTCCAGAACCCCCACAAGCAGGTTATAGATTAGCTCATGGTGACTTTGTTTTGCAGCTAACCAGGCTGGAAAAGCAGCTAGGAAAAAGCTTAAGCCTGCTATCTAAGATGCCTGGAACTTCTCTCTGCTGCAGTAAGGGTAACTTGCCCTTTGCATTTAGCAGGCACAGAACCACACTGTCCCCATCCACCTTAACTTCACTGCTAGCGAACTGCTGCAGTGGAGCAGCAGTTTTAAAGCTCAAACAGCAAACTGCTGCAGTGGAGCAGCAGTTTTAAAGCTCAAACACGAGCCATGAGTAATGAGCACTGCCAGATGAGCTCTAACAGCACAGAAATAACCACAGCAATTTCACACAGACTCTAAATACCACTCTACAAGATCTGAGCTTGGAAAGCAAACAAGCAAGGCAACAAAACCAAACAAACCTCCCCCGGAACTGTTGATGGGGCCTGGACCTGCCCTTTGAGCTGCAAGGTACAACAAGAAGGATGCACACACAGCCTTTGAGGGCTTCCATAGCAGCAGGAAGATGGATCTGATGGCACTGAGCTGTCCCAGGCATGCTGCCACTGACAGTGCTGTGCCATAGCCTTACCCAGAACTGCCCTCTCAGAAAGGCTGGGGATGCAGAAGGCAGACTTCAGCTCAAGTTCTCAGGCACCAGTGACAGTGAGGGCAAAGCTCCAAACTAACTTCATAACTAGGAACTACTTTCCATTATACACTCCTGTACTATTACCTGGCCCTTACCAGAGGTTAGGAGCTATAAAGTGATCCTACACATCTGCTAAAGTTGCCTTCTATGACTTTCACATCTTTCTTGTTGTACTTTCAGGTAGGCATCACTGTAGATGCCAGAAGATTTGGCAAATCACAGTTCTGTATTGTTTTGTCTCTCCATAACTATATAACCATTACCTCACTGTGCTGCTGTGAGCTTACAGCAAAGGCCAGTACTCAGCCAGTACTATGACTAGTACAAGTTAATACCACGATTTAAGTATCACACTATCCAGGTTTTGGACAGCTTGTGCTGAAAACTTTACTGAGAGTGGGAGAGGAGAAACCCCACAGCTTTAGCTAAGTACACAAAGAGCTATAATCTGGGATCACTCACTTCAGCTGTGTCTTGTAAGTACACAAAGAACTAAGGTGGGATCCTACCATCTCAGCTGTGTGCCTTGTTCTGCTACTGGCCTTTTAGCAATCCCCTTTCTCCACCTCAGTTTCCCTATCTGTAAAAGTGGGGACACTCACTCCACTTCACAAATAGACATCTGTAAAGGTGCCTCTTAAGGAGTACTAAAACTATGAAGTATACAGCACTTATGATTCGCCAGTGGTCTGCTTACCATTAACAGAACCTGTTTCCCTTTTCCTTTCAGTTACTCGGAGGACACACTTCTTAGTCCAGCGAAAACAGAAGTAATGTTTTTACTTTTACTAAATAATGACTTTAATTTCTTTCTTTGTTTAGGGATAAAATATAACATGGGATTCCAGCAACCAAAACAAGTAAGTTTTCAGAAGTACATAAGGAAAATGGTGCCCACATTCCCAGTACGGAGTGCTGCCGGACATGGCTCAGGCAAGGCCACTTGGCTGGAGACGAAGCCTTGAAAAGGAAAGATGCAGCCAAGCTCTGCCACGAACTGCAAATTTTCCTTTTCAAGTATGAATTTGCTAAGCTATGCGACTTTATCCCGGGGTGGGGTTCCCTAGAGCGGCTGTTGGTGCAGATGCCGTAAGCGCTGCCGGTCACGCAGATGCTGGGGACGTTGCGCCATCTAGTGGCGCTCGGCAGCCTTGCAGCACGGCGGTGCCCGCGCTGGGCTGGCACCGCTGCAGTACAAAGTGTGCAGCTGTTAGCTGGTACCCGAGTGCCACCGCCTGTTGACACGGCTGGCATCACAGAATCATAGATAACAGACGGTTGGAAGAGACCTCCAAGCTCATCCAGTTCGACCCAGAACTGCAGGCTCAGCACTAAACTAAACCATGCCCCTAAGTGCCAGGTCCACAGGCTGCTTGAACATCTCTAGGGATGATGACTCCAGCACTGCCCTGGGCAGCCTGTTCCAATGTTTCAGAACTCTCTCTGAACACTCTCCAGAGCGGCTGAAGTCCAATATTTGGCAACACCTCTGGTGTTTAATACAGACCAAACCATCTCTGAAGAGCAGAGCACAACTATCACTCCCGGCAACTGAATTCTCAGCGTCTTCTGTGGCAGACTATCAAATGGCTTCCCAGCCTGCCCATCACACACCCTCTACACTGCCAGAATAGCCAGGAAAACATTTTAGAAGCCTAAGTTCTACAACAGCTTGCATAGCTCTCTAAAAACTGGTTTGTGCTGGTCTGTTTGTGGTTTGCACAGAAGCTCTCAGCTGAAGCAAGTCACCTAGGAAATAACACAGTTTGGGGGCTTTATTTTGTCATCAGTGGTTGTGGTAATCAATAATCAACATTGCCTCCCTTTTTATCTGGCTGCTTTTTTTAATCTCTCACCCTTAAAGAAGGATGAAGCAAGACAGAACCTCCATGACAGCACATCTGTTAAGTCATCTGTAGCACTGCTTTTTTGCAGGCACAGAGAGACTTATAGGAACACCACTAAGACTTACTCTGCAGCTTGAAAGAGCATAACCCTACTAACCCCATATTGTACTCCTTACTTGTGAAGCCAGCTGCTAATGCTAGAAGGCAGCAAATAAAGACCGAAAATTAGAAAGAGATAATTTCTCAAACCTCTGCACAGGCATTAAGTATTTTGGATAAGTAATAATTACTCTGCAGCTACGGCTGCTTCCTCTGTTGAAATACTCCCTGGTGGTTCACATGTCACCTGGCTCCCGGGTGTGCCCTCAAAACAAGGATGACGTGTAGTTAAACACTGTCCAGAACCTAATTTCAGTCTTAAGAGGCATAGCCATGTAGACAGGGATTAAATTCAGCACCTTTGAGAAGCAGGAGGTAATGGAGCACATCTGGGCTGTATGCCAGAAGAAGAATTAAGCAGTAAGAGCTACCTATGGAAAAAGGAGCCGGGCCCTCACACCCTTACCCACAGCCCTGCTCTGCTCTTCACTTGCCTAATCCCAGCCACAGCTTCATTCCCACCCCTTAATGCTCCTCAACTCTCAACTGCTTTGATCCCAGGCTCACCTCACCTGAGCCTCCCTTTGGGGTCTCTGTTCATCCTGCTCTCATCAAACTCCTCCTCTGCAAGACCTTCATATGTCTCCACTGCAGTCTTCTCTGCTTCTCCCTTTCTCCCGCTACATCCTGACTCCACTTTACAGACTGTGAACCTCCCTTCCCTGCCAGGCTTCACTCTGCACACAGTGCAAAAAAGGGGAGCGGGGCACAGGATGATGGAATAGGACAGGGGGACATAAAGACATTTTTCTGACAGCCAGTCTGGAATAACAATGGCCTCAAAATACTCAGACAGCTTGTGTGGAAATTTCACAAACAAGGTACCCAAGACAACAGCGCTTATCAAAGTCAGGGTAGAGGCACCACCTGAAATCCAGTTAAATTGGAATTTGACCTGCAGTTTCCCAGTTCAGGTTCGTTTCACCCTTTGAATTTCATGTGAGCACAGATGACAGAAGTCCCTGCCACGATGTAGGCTCAGCACTAAGGACTTGTGACAATCAGTTCTGTTGTATAACTTTGATGAAGTCAGAGTACAAGAAAGATCCATAGTAAGCTGTAGCAGATACAGACAGTGCCAAAGATTCTCTCCTTTGCTAACTCCTTCCCTCTGCTTTGCCAGCAGGACTGCACTCCCAGCAAGAACCAGGATGGCAGACCGAGAAGGAGCACTGTAGAGGCAGCAGCAACAGCAGAGCAGAGCAACTCACTGCACCTGCCTGAAGATGTGCCCACTGAGCTTCACAGCACAGACAGGAGGCAAAGCAGCGCACTGGGGGTGGTGAAAGACCAGCAGAAGGAGGAAGAAACCAGTTCCATCAGGCTCCATAAACGGAGAAGGAGATTTATCATCAAGAAGAGCCCGATCCTGATTTCCATGAACAGCTCCCTTCTCAACCTGCCCACACTGAAATCTGAGGACAGAGACAACAGCAAGTGGAAAAGTCTCTACGAGACCCAAAGGGAAAGAAAGCGGATTATGAGGGAAACCTGCTCCAAATACAAGAGCAACAGCAGAAGGACAATCACTCCTTACCACGTCTCCAGGATATTCGTGGAAGACAAGTACAGAGTCCTGTACTGCGAGGTGCCCAAGGCTGGCTGCTCCAACTGGAAGCGCGTGCTGATGGTTCTGAACGGGCTGGCCTCCTCCACCACAGACATCCAGCACAACACCGTGCACTACGGCAACTACTTGAAGAGGCTGGACGGCTTCGACCACCAGGGCATCTACCACAGGCTCAATACCTACACAAAGATGCTCTTCATCCGGGAGCCCTTTGAAAAGCTGGTGTCTGCCTTCCGGGACAAGTTTGAGCACCCCAACAACTACTACCACCCGGTTTTTGGCAAGGCCATCATCTCCAGGTACCGTGCCAATGCCACCAAAGAAGCGCTAAGGACAGGCTCCGGGGTCACGTTTAGAGAGTTCATCCAGTACCTCCTGGACGTGCACAGGCCGGTGGGCATGGACATCCACTGGGACCACGTCAACAGGCTCTGCAGCCCCTGTTTGATAGACTATGACTTTGTCGGGAAATTTGAAAGTATGGA
Organism: Psilopogon haemacephalus; assembly: GCA_013396835.1. Taxonomy (NCBI): domain Eukaryota; kingdom Metazoa; phylum Chordata; class Aves; order Piciformes; family Megalaimidae; genus Psilopogon; species Psilopogon haemacephalus. The sequence goes on along the minus strand of VWZI01020604.1, from coordinate 1,456,950 downwards.
AGAAGATGCAAACTTTTTCTTGCACTTAATTGGTGCTCCGCAGAACTTAACTTTCCCCAAGTTCAAAGACAGGCACTCCACTGAGGAACGAACGACCACTAAGATCACACAGCAGTACTTTGCACAGCTCTCTCCTTCTCAGCGCCAGCGAAGCTACGACTTCTACTACATGGATTACTTGATGTTTAACTACTCAAAACCCTTTGAAGACTTGTACTGATTTGAGAGCTGGGACATTTCCAGTCGCTTCAGCTGAACTGCACAACAAAGCCAGGTGGCTTCTCTTTATATTTACTTGTCTGGTAGTAAACAATTGGTTGAAGAGCAGGAAAGAAGCGGAGAGGGAAGATAAATGGCTAGTGATGTTTACACCTTCACCTTAATTGCCTCCTTTTTCAGATCATATTTTTTCTATAATTTCTCCATATTAATATATGTACCTAGATGTAGGACATGGCAGGGCTCCCAAATAAAGCACATAATTTTCCATGCTGTTGTAGCCTTTGTTTGCATTGGGAGGGCAGTCTGAAACCAGGGAAACACAGCTGGCAGCGCTCCACTGGAGCCACTACTTCAAGCTCCTCACTATTTATAAACTAAGTCTGAAAGTGACAGAGTAGCAAGAAAAAAAAGAAAAGAAAAAATGCAGGGAGTCAGCAACATGAACGCTGGCACCAAGGCATCCTCTGCAGGGCTGCAGACAAAGGGACTTGGGCAAGCTTCAGAGGAACGCCCAAGCCAACCTTATGAAGCTCCACAAGACCAAGTGCAAGGTCCTGCACCTGGATTGGGGCAAACCCAAGCACAAACCCAGGCTGGATGAGGAGTAGCTGGAGAGCAGTCTGGAGGAGAAGGACTTGAGGATGTCAGCTCAGGACAAACTCCCCAGAAGCCAGCACTGGTCCCTGTGTGCTGGCTGCGTTCACAGTAGAACTAGATGATCTTAAAGGTCCCTTCCAACACAACCCATTCTATGAATCCATGAATATTTACAGTTCCTGAAACCTGCACATGAAGCCGTACTCTAACCAGCTGAAGCTGGTCACAGGTTTCCTGACCTTCCCAAGCCAGGATGAGAGTCTGGCATGCAGGCACTGCTCCAACACCCTCTGGTGGAAACCACTCCCCCTTAATGACCATGGGAGAGCAGTATTAAACCAGCTGTTGCAGTTCAGAGCAAGGATGAGCTCTCCCCTCTCACCGTGTCCCTTATGGCACATTCAGCTGCAGAGAGATAAAATGCAGGCGAACATTTGCATCTTTATAAATGTTATTAAGATTCTTTTAATCCTTTGCATTAACATAAATCTCTGGTTTAATCTTCATAGTCACCAGGAATATCAAATCTTTCCTTTGCAGTAACAAGCCAGAATAAATGCCACTTCCTGTCCCCCAGGGCACTTCTTTTCACTGCTGCCAACAATTTGTGCTTGTTAATTTCAGTAACAATTAAAGCTCACTTAACACCCCCCAAAAGTTAAAGATATTCCAGGTGTTGTAGTTTGGTTGCTCCTTTTTATCCTTCAGAGATCGCCTGCTTTCATGTCTAGCAGAAGTCTCCTCTGAGAGTCAAACACTCCAGCTTCCTCTGCTCTGAGTTTCCACACTAATTCTATACACAGGAGCCCTCAAAGTGATGACCTTTAAGTTGGCAATGTTGGAAGAAGTCTCAAACTCTAACACAATGTCAAACTTGAACTCCTCAGTGGTTTCTAGAGCACGTACTTCAGTCAAGAACCCACCACAACTGGCACTTCCAAGAGCAGAGCACAAACAGCTGACAGCAAATGCTTGAGCACAGCAGTTTCACTTCTTCAAGGTCAGAGCCTCACACACACTGTGCTGGCACCCCTGGTTCACAGCCTCCCACACACTGTGCTGGCATCACAGATTCCTCAGGAGCAGTCAAGAGTTTTTTTTGTTGTGTGTTGAATTTGCTTTGGTTTCCTTTGTTTTTTCGTTTCATTTGGTCTTCGGTATTATTTGGGTTTTGGCTTGGCTTAGGTTTTGGGTTGGTCTGGGGTTTGGTTTGGGTTTTTTTTGTCGTTGTTTGTCTTTGGTTACTCATTTGGTTTGGTGTTGGGTTTGGTTTTTTACTGGTTTGGGGTTTTTTTTGTCATTGTCTTTATATTTGGTTATTTGTTTGGGGCTTGGTTTGTTTTGCTGTTTGTTTTGATTAAGTTTGGGCTTTGTTTGGGTTTTTTTGTTTACTTTTCATAAGGAAAACAGGTTTTGGACAGCTTGTGCTGAAAACTTTACTGCAAATGTTTTTCACATTGTCATTGTCTGACTCCAAACTTTCACTTTTGTTCAGGGAAAAACCGTTTGTACTAGAAAAGTGATGTGAAGCTTACATTGTCCCACGAAACCAGTTACTGTTCCCAGTCTGCCCAAGCCTCTCATCACTGCCTTGTTGCTGCTTCCCCTTTCTAGCCCTTCAGACCCTTGCTGTCTGCCCACAGGACTGGGCAGTAGCTTTCTTGTTCCAAGTGACTGCTGGGCCAGCTGAGATCAGCAGTAGCTGTCCCGGGCTGCTGTGCCAGCAGGTAAGGCTGGCTGATAACCTCACCCTGCAGGTCACACCTAGGAGCATCCAGAGCAAACAAGGCACATTCATCACTTTCCAGCACAGGGAGAGGAGCTCATTGCTTCTGATACTGCTGGCATTTACTGAGGGACAGGAAGTACAGGCCGGGACCTGGAGTTGTGCCTTCCTCAGCATTTAATGCTGTTCAGTGCTCCAAGAAGTGCTGGTGCTCTGAGCACAGAGAACCCCTCCCACAAGGCAAGGGTGTAACAGAGCCTGGAGCCCTCCCAGCACCCCTGTGGGGCCAGCTCCATGACACAGCAGAGCAAAGCTGGGTACCATTTGTACGCTGCTGTTAGTGGGCTCAAAGGGGAAGACTAAAGAACTTAACCCTACAGCTAGATTCAGATCAAAGACCTGACTTCCTCCTTCCTCCTCCTCCCTCAGCCCAGCTCCCTTTCAGCTTAACCTACACACACAGAAGCCGACAGAGCCACAAGGTCACATTCACATCTCAAAGACTGATGGTACAGTTACACAGCAGTGAAGTGTTCACCATAGGAGTAACAGGAAACACTGCCAAAGCTGCACCCCTGACTGCATCCAGCTGGAGCTTTTCCAACCACTGCTCCCCCAATTCCGTCTTCATTTAAAACCTTTACTACTCCAATAAAAGCTAACAACAGGGGAATAGCATTTTACATGACAGCTGAAGATGAAGGCTTTGGCAGGGCTTGATTTGTCTCATTCTTTAAACAAAGACTGCTAATTAAATTATTTGCGTGTCTCTGACAAGCTGCATACAGCACACAGCATCTGCTTCACAGGACCACAAGGAAGACACAAGTAGCCTTCTAAAGACTTGAACACACTTAATACTGCCTAGCGGCATTCGCTTGCCTCTCTTACTTGCATCACTTAGTCCCTACTGACTAGTGAAAAAAGAAGGCAATAACTGGGAGGGCAGGTTTAATTTAAAAAAAAAAAATAAAAAAAATCAATCATGTTGAAAATGGGGCTGGCTTCAGGTGAGGGCTGCTTTGTTTTTACAAGAAAGCATCCTATGGGTCTAGCTGCATTATTCTGGGGGAAGCAAAAGACCTTACAAAATGCAAGTGAGCTGCATTACTGTCATTTCATCCAAAGCACTTCAGCGTTTGAGAGAAGAGAGAGCAAGTGTTGCCCTAAATAGCAGAAGTGCAGCTATGTGCAGAGGAGCAGATATTTGAATAAAGGAGCTGTATTAATTCTAGGGCATGCCACACTACACAGCAACATCATTCACAAGCCAGCCTTTAAATCTTAAAACACTTCCAGTCCCTCCTCTCCTCATTATTAACATCTGTATTCTACATGAGCGCTGCTGGCAAGAGGTGAAAGGCATCCAGGGTGAAGAGAAATTAGTTTCATTTTTCAGTAATTATGAGGCAAACTCTGCTCACTGGCTTCAGTCAGCCTCTCAAGTCAGTCTAGTGCTGCCGGTTAAAAAAAGCCTGATCTGTGGCACTTTGCTAATGATCAACAGCTTTAGAAATTATATTTTCTAGCAGCACAGCCTCTATTATTGGGGCAAATTTTCCCTCTTGGGTAGCCACCAGATCTTTCAAAACCACTGGGAGAGTTTATGAAGGATAAGGATATTCCCCTCTCCCCCCCCCCCCCACCCCTTTCTTTTCAAACTTACTATCACTATTGCTCAAGCTGCAAATGAAAGTTTCCAGCTTTGCAAAAGAAAAGCCAGTTCCTAAGGCAGAGATTTAAAGAGTCTGTGGCTGAGAGGAAACAAATAGTTGCTAATACCACAGCTAGGTACAGCAAGAGACACTGGAGAGGGTGGCAGAAAATGTGGTGGCAATGACGAGGCAGCATGCTGAGGCAGGAGCTGTCTTACAGTGTGTTGGAAGCTCCATGTGGATAAGTAAGAGACCTCAGCCTGTCAGCTGCCTCCTCCTACTTCTGCTTCCCGAGGCTGAGTGAGAGACTTCCCAAGGCAGGCAGAGCCTTCTGCCAGTCACTCCTCCTGCGAAAGAAAGCCTGCACCCAAGCCATCAGATCTCTTGGTTACTAGCTCTGGTAAGCATCTGTAGCGTCAAGTGTCACAACTTCAGCGCTGCTGGTTAAGAAATTTGATCAGAACTTACAGTCTTTTCTTCCTTTTCCCACAAGATACTCTATCTGCCCCAGAACTGGAACAAGGAAGCCTGCAGATATGAGAACTGCAGCCAGCTACTGTCCAGTTTACACCTTCCTGCCACCAGATCACCTGTGCAATAAAGTGTCCTTATTCCTTAAGGCTGCAGGCAGCAGGATGCAAGAGAGAGGCAGAAGGACACACTCCGTATGGCTGCCTATGGAGCAGCAGAGATGTTCTGCTGAGCATGAGATCCTGCCTTTGGCTCTCAGCTGTGCTGAACGCTTCAGGAGGAATGAAAGGGAACCTTTCTGGGAGCAGGCAGGCAGCTCTGAATGCAGAGCTGGCATGTGTGCATTTCTACCCCTTCTCCATTTGGTGCTTTGATTTCCTTTTCCTCTGTCTTGCCTGGCTGTGCTTACAATGCTGTTGGGTTTTGGGGCTCTTTGGAGCAGAGCAAAACTAAGACACAAAACTGTACTGGTGAGCTCTGCAGCTGACCAAATGCAGCGTGCAGTAGTGTTTCTGTTTCATGGTAGCTATCCTGAGGCCCCACACTGCTATGATTTGATGGAAGGTACAGTGTCCTTTTTATTCTGACGCTGGCTCAAGAGCTGTCTTTGATGGAAGCTAATGCTCATTTTGAGGGCTGTTTCTTTGGTAGAAGCTTAAAAAGCCAAAGCAGAAGCGCACAAGGCTATGAGGCATGTTTAAGGTAATTGAAAGACTCTCATGGCCTGTTTCTGGAGATCCCTTTCTTAAGGAAACAGCCTCTCTGTAGCACTGACCACTCATCCCCCTGGACAGACTCTACAACTGTCCTAAAGCCCCTGATGGGTAGACCAGATTGACCTTGCCTGTGTTGTGAGCTTGAGGCCTTGACTATTGAGCTAGCCTCGCAGAACTTCTCCTCCTTGCTTCTATTTGTGGGCTAGGCTTCTGCCTCTGTGGAAGGAAACAAGCCTTGGTAAGAAAGATTTGAAGATGAGCTCACGCAAGATACATGACTTGAAAGGGGGCAAATGTTTGCTGGTTTAGACCTATGCAAATATCTGTGCTTAGCAACTACAGGTGAGCTGTAAGGGGGCTGCTGGATGAAGCACGGAGTGGGGTGAGATGATCTGGGTGTGCTACTGAACCAGATGCCATCAGTTTTAAAATGTCATTGCTGTGAGGGAGAGAGTCTGAAAGCCTCAGCTGGGTCTTTCAGTCTGGAAGATGAAAGACTAAGGGAGAGATTCTTCAAGGAACTGTAAGGGTAGCAGAGAAGAGAAGCTGTAAAAGTCAAGATCAGAAGATGGCAAATGGTTGGAGCCCCACAGAGATACTTGTCTGGGAAGGAGAGAAAAAAGACAATTGGAAGTGCTCTTGCCAGAGGCAGGGAGGATGTGGTGGTTCTTGCCAAAGTCAGGACATTTGGTGGAAGGGCTACAGAGATGGACAGGGCACAGAGGCCACAAAAGCAGCAAGAATGTCCCTGCTACAGCTTCTGTAGCTGAGAGGAGGGTACATAAAGCAGCTCCAGCGCAGGACCAGTCCTGGCCCAGCAGCCCAAGTGTGTTCTCCCTTGGGCAGATCCTGCAGTGTTTCTCTTGAGCCACTTGCTCTGCACGGTGCTTACTTTTGCCCTGTAGCACAGGCTCTGTGCCCTCTCTGACTTCCCCATAACATTAGGGCATAAAAATGGGTAAGTGATGCCTGAGCGTGGAGGGAACCCACAGTGAGCTTTAGTGCACTTGGGCTACCCACAGCCACTCCAGCCTCCCTTGCCTTGCAGTGAGCCCTGGGATGAGATCCCCAGTGTCTTGTGGGGCCACCTGATCTCACTGCGGCAGGGGAGTGACGCAGAATGGGTTTGTAATGTCAATGAGGAGAGAAATTCTTCAGGCTTTTAATCTTAGCGAGCTCTCACTTGATTTAGTCAAAACCTTCCCAGATGCTAGCTACCAGTGAGACTTAACTCTGAAAATGTGAAGACTTGAGGGCCTGTCTGATTCACAGAGGGGATCAGCAGCAGCCTAATGGGACCCTGGCTGAAACTTTAATTGCAAGCCGACAGTAAAAAGCACTGTTTAAGGAAAAAAAAAAATCCTCTTATCAAATTTTGTTGCTAGTCTAGTCAGGCTAAAAATTCTGCTTAATCTTAATGATGAGCAAGAGTTCTTCATTTCTGTGAGATTTCTAGTGCTGTTAAATAAATTAAGAATTATTCAGAGGCAGTATATTAAAGGAGATCTAATCAAGATATCCGTAATATTGTGACATATTTAAATCCCATAATGTTTTTAAAAAGTCATTTTTGAGGGAGCAAAGATACTTTATATACAATTAGAGGCAGTATGATTAATAACCTTGGGCTCAGATTCGACGGCTTCCTTTGGGATTTAAAGTTTTTTCCTCTATCTCTGGAACCAAATATATGCCTTAATTACCAATCAAACAGTCAATGGAGGCAGAAGTGAAGTGGGAATGGATATATTTGAGCTTGCAATAGCATTTCCTGCACAGACTTGGGCTGGGGAGGCTGAGTGTGCCTGCAGGTTTGACCTCTAACTGGGCAGGGCAGAGCAGTGCAGTTTCTCCCCAGCCCTGTTTTTATTTTGGGACCAGGGGAGCAGGAATTAAATGAAAATATGTAGTGGTCGTGTTTTGTTATGATGTACTGGAACGTCACTGTTCTCACATCTGTTTGCTTCTCTATTTTCTGTAACCTCAGATCTCTAGAGTCCCAGGATAGTCCCTTTATCACTTCTGCACACCTTCATTCTTCACCCTTGATAACCTGTATAATATGGCTTACCTTTTCGTTGTGAATGGTGAATTTTGAAGCTCCTTATGAAAGAGCTCCAAGGTAAAACGGCTTCGAGCATTCCTAGCTCCTGTGTGCTTCACAGGCTGTAATATAAACCTGACATTCCCTTTTGGTGGGGTGATGCAATGAAGTTCTTAGATTTATTTTACATAATAAAAAATAAATTGCTTTTATTGCACAGATAAACATGGCTAAGTTGTCAGATTCATAACCCATCTCATATTATGTCTGCCACATTTTCCACGCTGCTGAAAATGGTCAGGCTATGCCTGATTTATAAAGACAGTATCACCTTGATGAGTACACAGTGTGGCACTTGAGCAGGATTCATGTCTGTATGGATTCCAGGGGAGAAACTGAATGTGAGACTATATAAATATTGTAGCTCTAGCACATTGTCTGCTTTACTGGTCAGACTGCCTGGGATTTTCCATTACATATTAAAAAAAAAAAAAAAATCTGACAGAAATGGAGATATTGTGGAGGGGAAAATCAGGCTAAACCTCTTGGCATTATATATTGCTATAGGTGGGTTGAAAGGATTTGAGAGCAGTAAATGAAATTCAGAAAAACACTAAAGATTGTATCATTCTTCAATTGTTCTCCAGGTGGGGAAAGATAAGTAGATCTTTGTGCACTAACAGCCCAGAAGGCCAAGGGCAGCCCGGGTTGCATCACAAGCAGCAAGGGCAGCAGATGAGAGAGGGAATTCTGCCCCTCTGCTCTAGGGAGAAACTCACCTGCAGTGCTGCATGCAGCTATGGGACCCCCAGCACAGGAAGGACATAGACCTGATGGAGCAGTTCCAGAGGAGGGCCATGAAGATGATCAAGGGACTGGAGCACCTCTGCTGTGGGCCAGGCTGAGGGAATTGGGTTGTTCAGCCTGCAGAAAAGAAGGCTCCAGGCAGACCTAAGAGAAGCCTGCCAGCACCTGAAGGAGCTACAAGAAGGCTGCAGAGAGAGTTTGCAAAGGAATGCAGGGATAGGAAGAGGAGCAATGGTTTGAAGTCAGAGGAGATTCAGATTGGATATTAGGAACAAGTTCTGCACTGTGAGGGTGCTGGAACACTGCAACAGGGAAGTAGCTGAAGCCCCATGCCTGGTGATATTCAAGGTCAGGCTGGACAAGGCTGCTCTAGTGGAGGATGTCCCTGCTGAGCACAGGGACATTGGACTGGGTGAGCTTTGGAGGTCCCTTCCAAGCCAACCCACTCTATAATTGCAGGGAACCAGACCCCAGTCAGTCAGCTAAGGATAAACAGGCCAAATCTCCCAGCTCCCTGCCCTAAGCATCAGCACACCTGACTACGAGCAGGGGTAGCAGCACTGCTGTGAGTGAAGCCTGCACAGCTCTGACATCTGATAGAGGCAGACAGCTGAACTGTGCCCTGTGGCCTTCAGTGTGTGTGTCTGCATGCAGGCTGGCATCACCTTCACCTGACTTTTCTGTGCCTACATCCTGGTGCCCAGAAAGGCTTATACTGAGTGCATGCACATGTAAAAAAAAAGATAAAATAACTATTTCCTACCATCAGAATGTACATTAGCCTGTATCCATGAATTTGAAGGTGAACCATAGCCTGGAGCTTTCATTTCTTAGGGAAAAGCCACCTCTACTGGTGTTTAATGGATTGGGACAAGCTCTTAGTGCAGGAGCCTTAGGCCATTGCTGCTGCTCCCTCTGCCTGAACATAATCTTAGCACCTTTTGCAGCTGGTGACATTACTTATGTTTGGATATGTTGAGAGGAAATTTCCTGTATTAAGTGAAAATTAATCTGGACAGGAATCCCAGATTGGAAAATAACTGTGGAAAAGTTGGACTGCGAAAGCCTCTTTCATTTTTCATAACTTGACAGTGTAATTTTAAGCTCCAGGAAAAAAAATGATGACACTGCTAGAAAAGATCAATGAAAGTCCGGCAAAGCTGAATGTGAAGCACAAGGCCAGCACTGCTGCAATAGCTGAACTGAAACAGAGGAATTAAAGCCACATGCAAGGTAGGTACATAATGGAAAGCTTGACCTCCACTTGAAAGAAAAGTTGGTGGCTGAAATGGCAATGGATGGCAAAATTTGCAAGAGTCATTTGTGCAGCCACCTGAAAATCACTGTGGTTCAAGCTGCCTGGAGACTGACACCGAACAGCTTCTCCACGGGCAAAATTTTGTGTACATGTGCTCCTTACTACCTGTCCACTGAGCTGTGTGCACACACGGGACTTCCCAAAGTGTTATTCTTAAACCAAATATTTGTGGTTCTTCGTTAAAGCAGACCAGCAAATATTTCTACAATGCTGAATGCTCCCCTCAGACTAGTCAGAAAGCAAACACGACTCTCCAGCCTGAGTCACAGCTAACTGCAGCACTCCATCAACCACTAGCCAAAGCAGCAGTGAGCCAGGCTTAGCCAAATCTGTCCGTCTGCCCGTGCTGTGTTAGGTTGTGTCTTGCAGCCTGGTTCAGGGTTGAAAAGAAGTCTGGCACAGGTGGGTCCTTGCCATGCTGCCAACCTGAATGCACTGTGGCTCTAAGTGCAGCTTTCACTCTGGACAGTGCTGTTTGAATGGATACTTCCGAGAGACTGTGGCAGAAGTGGCTCTACCAGTGCCCAGTATTGGCTGTTACTGGTGCACCAAATGTAAAATCTCGCTCTTACAGTCACAGAACTGTTTCACTTGGAAAAGACCTTCAAGATTGAGTCCAAGCATCAGCACAACACCACCATGGACATTAAACCACATCCCCAGGTGCCATGTCCACACATTTCTTGAACACCTCAAGGGGCAGTGACTGCACCAGCTCCCTGGGCAGCCTGGCAGCAGAGCAAGGTTTCCAGAGGTCAGCTGCAGCTTCACTTTTCCCAGTAACTCCTACCAAATCACTTTTTCTTTTTCTTTTTTTTTTTTTTTCTTTTTTTTTTAAATATAAAACCTACAAATGTCTGTTCTGCAGCTTTGGTAAGTGATAACATTTCCATGAATAGCAGCAGCTGATGGCAAAAACGCCTCCTCTAATTACTCACCACAAAAGCAGAGAGCCCAAACCAGAATTCACAATCAACGTTAATAATTGGCCTAATGACTAGGTTGGTGACAGAGACAGAAGCTTGAAGGAACAAAATGACTGGCTGCAGGGTTATCACAGAGGAAGCTGTTGCTTAGGAGCTAGGAGCTGATGAAAAATCTCCTCTAAGAGTTTGAAGAGGCTTGCAGCGAAGAACCACAGTGGCCCAGCACCAACTGCAAGCGTTACAAACCAGCTTGTAGCAGTGCACTTCCCATAGCCCAGCAGCCAGAGGACGTGACAGCCCCTAAGAGGCCAGATGAATTTACAGACATCACCCCACAGAAGAAGGGGCTGCAAACACTTATGCTGACATTTAGGGTGCTGCAGCAGGATGAAAGGACTGCCGAGCAAAGGCCTACATTGTAAAGATGCCAGCTCAATGGTTTATGCAAGCCTTACATTGTGCAGGTGCCTAACAAAGCAGAACCAATAAGCTGCTGCTTTCCAACAGATAAGCAAGTGGAGGCTTACAAGGTGTAAAACAAAAATTGTTTCTGCTCAGTAATGATTCCCAGCATTAACACACATCCAGAGCCACGTCCACATCGCTGACAGTGCCTGTGGCATGAAGGAGCACACACAACCTCTGCTCCACAACACAGCTGCTGCCTACTGCTTCCTGCAAAGACACAACCTTGCTTTGCCACTTCTGTTTACTGCACGCATGTGTCGCAGCTTCCTGATAACAAAAGCTGTCACAGCTACAGATCAGTAACTTTTATCTTTAAGAGGCTCCTGATGCATTCAGGGACTGAATTGTGTGCACTTCAGCAGCACTCAAAAGGAGCTCAAGACTGGGGAAGCACTCCTGATCTTTGCAAGTATATACATGACAGTGAAGAGGGAGCCTGAGGACAGTGTTCAGCAGTGGTCTCTGCACCCATTCTAAATGAACAAGGGATGAAGCAAGCGTGAATCCTGGGAAGAGAGGCAGAAGCAGCTTGTGTGTTTCATCCCTTTTTACACCCCTCTCTGGCTTAGCCTTCAACACTAGGTAGCTAGTCAACCTCACCACAATCTCTCAAGAACACAGGCTTGAATCCTGCTTTGTTCCACCTTGCTCACTCTTCACCCCTTTACACTTCTCTATAGCAAAGTCCAGGCTTTCACCTGCAGAAGCCAAGCCTCCTTTAGATGTTCTCCAACAGCTGCAAGCCACAAAGGCAGTGATGTTCCAGGTGTCCAAAGACACCAGCAAGAAGTCTGCTTCTTTGATCTCATCACACCTCATCACATTTTACTGTTTAGACAAGCCCAGTTAATATTCTCCAGCAGTGACCCCAGCCCTGCTGCGGGGCAATAAGAACAGGGAGACCCTTCCCTTTTGCCTGTCATTACACAAACGAGAACTTGGGATCGCAGCTACAGGAAGGAGCAAGGAGTGGTAAATGAAGAGAGAGAGCACAGAGCTGTCACACTTAAAATGACTGTCAGGAATTCTCACCAGATATGGCAGACCCCAGGTAACCATTCTGGAGAAATTCTTCAATAAATGCACTAAATTAAGGCAATTTCCCAGTATTTGCAAGCATTGTGTATTTTCTGAACCCAACATACACAGCTAGTTCATAACTGAGCACATTCCCAGCAAGTTCCACAGCCCATCAGCAGTGGGTCACTTTCTTGGGTAGATGGGGCTTAAGGGCAGGTACCATGGCACAGCTGGAGCTCTGCGAGGGGGCTGAAGGAGACATTTATTTCTCCTGACACTATAACTTACTGTGTCAGTCACAATGTTATCTGGGTCACTGCTACAAGTTTATGCAGTATCAACAGCGGGAGCAGCTCTGCTGCCAGCCTTCCCTTCAGTACCTACAACGGCAGCATTAGCATCCAGAAAAACTTGGATTACAGCACCTAATCCAGGCAGAATTTCAGTCTGGGCTGCAGAAGACTAAGGAGAGTTACCAGTGAACAGTAGCATCATGGATTGAATGTTGAGGAGGACAGATTTAGACCGGATATTAGGAAGACATTCTTAAACTGACAGTGAGGAGACACTGAACAGGTTGCCCAGGGAGGCATTCAAGACCAGGCTGGATGAGGCCTCGAGCAACCTGGGCTAGAGGGAGGCATCCCTGCCCATGGCAGGGAGTTAGAACTCAAAGATCTTCAAGATCCCTTCCAACCCAAGCCATTGCATGAATCTCTGATTGAACTGGATTCTGGCTGTCAGATGCCCAGCACAGGGATTGCACTGCAGCTGCTGGTTCATCTCTGACAAGCTCAACCCATCTGCTTCTTTCCTCTCCTCTCCCTTCAGCTCGTGAGGCGGCTGTGCAGCGGTGGCACAGCCATGCACTGCCCCCCGCTGCCGCCCCAGGGGCTGCGTGGGCGCTGCTGCCTGGGCACAGGCAGGGAGGGCAAGAGCAGAGTGCCGCAGGGCTGCGGAGCGGCGCTGCCGTTGCCATGGCGCTGCCAGGCCCGCGGGCTGCAGCCCTGCTGCCTGCCTGCTCCCGGCCCGCTGCCAGGGCACACAAACCTGCTCTGGCAGGGCTGCCTGCCCACCGCTCCTGTGCCCTTCTGAGCCTTCCTAACAGGCCCAAGCCATTTTCTCATCAGGCCAACACGTGGGGCTTACCCAAACCAGCAGGCACCCAGTCAGAAAATGGTCGGGATGGAAAAGCTTTCTAAGATCATCCAGGCCAACCAGCAACCTGTCACCACTGTGGCCATTAAAGCATGGCCATAAATGCCATGGCCACACATTTCCTGAACGCCTCCATCACCTCCCTGGGCAGACTGTTCCAGCTCTGGCAGCAAAGAAATTTTTCCTCATCTCCAACCAAACCCTCCCCGGCACAATTTCAGGTAACTTCCTCTCCTTCTATCATCTGATACCAGAGAGAAGAGCCCAAGCCCCACCTCACTGCAGCCTCCTCTCAGGGAGCTGCAGAGAGCCATGAGGTCTCCCCTCAGCCTCTTTTCCAGACTCCACTCTCCACCAGGCTCCTCAGCTGCTCCTCACCAGCCCTGTTCTACCACAACCTTCTTTAGCTTTGCTGCCATTCTCTGGACACACTCCAGCATGGTGGTTCCAGAAGGTGGTCACTGCTTCTGAAGCAGGCAGGCTAGCAGGCTGCACACACCACCATGGCACCTCCTGCCTTGGGGTTTGTTCCAACATTTGTTGGAGAATTAGTGGCATAATAAAACAGCAAACCATCTGAAAATAAGGCTGTGGATTTTTACATTTACTTTCATTTAAATTAATTAAAAAATGGGGGTCCCCTCAATCAAAAAAAAAAAGAGGGAAAAATAAAACCCAAACCAGAACAACTGCCCAACCCCTGCATGACTTGGAGAAAAGACCCAGAGTTGCTAACCAGGTGATTACAAACAAACCTGTGAAAACAAGCAACAACCATCAAAAATCTCCACCTGATGACCTTCACCCTCCCTGCCTCCCCCAAGCAGAAAAAAAGTTGTTACAAGCCAAAAAACATCCTTTCAAGTACAAAATGCCAACACCTGGGAAAGGTAATAAAGAGGCACTTAGAAAGTGACCTCCTGCCCTGTTCTCTAAGGTAACATTAAAACAGGAATAAAGGCTGTGACCAGATCTAGTTGTGATTAACACAGGATTCAGAGCTAGAGAGACAGAATTCAGGTACAATGAAAATTGGCTGCTCTTTCATCTCAACCTTTCCTTTTTTCCAAGAAGATTTACCTTAGAAGGGGAAAGAAGAAAAAAAAAAAAAACCACCACAAAAACTGTTGTGTCATTGCCTTTTCTTTCCTGTGACAAGCTGTCACTTCTAGATATGGGAACCATATCACCATGTTCCTGGAGAGAATAAATGGGGCATGATTTCTTCTTTCCTTTGATATGAACAAAGATTAAAGTAATAAAGAACTAAGAAGATGAGGTTGAAGGCAAAGCTGCATTTTTCACACAGGCAGAGCTGATGTTATTTTAGTGTGACATTGCATGAAGCAACAGTGGCATCCAGTGGTACATCGCATGAGCAAGTTTCATAGCCTACTTTTACCTTCATCTGAATTTATTTATATACACACCTTTTTTTTTTTTTTTTGGCAACAAGTTCTCAAGACATCCTTCCTCTCTTGCCCCAGCATACACTACCAGTACCACACCTTCCCCAGTACTGGAGAGCAAGATGCAGAAAGGCAATTTGCAGCTGGCTCCCACCCCTGCAGAGCCAGGGCCTCCCCACTGTAACTGAGCAGCTGTGCTGCTGATGCACATTGTTCAGTTCTCAAATAAAGGGCATGATTCTCCTGCTGTCCACAAGAGTGCAGCAAATGGTACTCTGTACTCTTCCCCTCCTCAATCCCCCTCCCTGTTTTGATTCTCTCCAAGGCAATACATGCATTTTTTACCTCTTTTAGTGACATGAGGATTATTTTCACTTTATGATACCTACATAGCCGCTCTGGGCAAAAATGAAGGGTTTATAAGAACACACTATGGAAGGGAGTCCATTAAGAAATCTTCAGACTGAGATCACATTTGCAGTTAAGAAAACACCTTGTGCTAGCATAAACTCAGTACCAGCACCAGCTGTAATTTAGCAGGAAGGAGAAATGTCTCCTCACCCATACAGAGCTGAGAACCAAAATTTGTCAATCAAAACTTCTGGGTTGGTTTTTTTTTTGTTTGTGTTTGTTTTTTTTAGCTATCTTTAGATGTATTTTAAATAACCAAGCTTCAAATTCCCTTAGAGTTGCTCACTTAGATTTCCAAAAGAATTAAATTATAGTTTCTGTTCCTTTTTAATAAGGCAATGCCTCTGTTACACACCCTACAATAATCTTCAGAAGCTACTGACTGACAGAACCATGTTCCCTGCACGGGAGCATAAAGCTGCTTTCCCCCCAACATGATAAAACATAAACCCAAGCATCTCATGAAGAAACTGAAGCTTGGCCTCCGTCCAGTCTTTGTATGGCAGTAACTGGGAGTTAACTGGTTTTAATTGATGTGGTTCCACCAGTATGAGAGTGCCTCTACAAACCATCCCAGCAAACAGAGTAATTACTGCCACACTGATGAGGAGGAGGTAGACCAGGGAGGAAATGTTCAACACTGAGCTAAACTACACTACAGTGTACCAGCAAGCTCTTTACTACAGGCCACCTTCCACTCGGAGTCATTTAGATTAGTGAAAATTGACTACTGGAAGCTGTATTTCAGCTCTGCCAGCACAGCAAACCAGTCCAGCTTTAATCTTTAATCTGCTTTAATTGTTGAGGTACCAAAGTATCACAGCTCCTAAATAGCACCCATCTGTGACTAACAATCAGGTGAGCTTAGGAACAGGTCACTCACTGAAGTGGATGTGGTCAGTGTGGCTGATCAAGAAGCCACTCATTTCAGATGGGCCCACTGCAGTGTTGCTCCATTGCAGCTAGACTAAACAACTGAAAAGCTAGATTTGCGGGGTTAGGTATTTTCCAGCTAGTTCCCTGCTTGAACTGGCCAGTTCCCAGAAAAACATTACTTCTGAGCAAGCAGGCAAAAACTTGCAGATGGAGCCTGCCCCCAAAGCAAGAAAGTCACTGTCAATAGCAATACAGAGCTCTTGTATAATATATTGTTCCAGCAAGGGATATGCTAACATTAAAAATAGAAGAAAAACACATGAAGAAGAAGAGAAGCTCAAGACCTATTGCCTTGTGATGAAGTGGAAAATCCCCCAAGATTGTGAG
Source organism: Psilopogon haemacephalus (assembly GCA_013396835.1). Lineage (NCBI taxonomy): Eukaryota > Metazoa > Chordata > Aves > Piciformes > Megalaimidae > Psilopogon > Psilopogon haemacephalus. The sequence continues at coordinate 1,440,739 of VWZI01020604.1, read as the reverse complement.
AGGTGGTTATGCACAGGAGATGAGCCTGAACTACAAAGCAGAGCTGTGATTGAACTTGTACTATGGTTAGGATAAAGCAATCTTTCCACAGCAAAGCTGTAACACAGGAAAATCTCAAAGTGACACGGGTTGATCAATATCACATGGAACGATGTCTCAGAAAAACCAGACATTTTAAGGCAGAGCTGTAAGATTAAGGTGAATTTTTCTTATTTTTCATTCCCCTGTGCCTCTCAGCTGAGCTCCAAGCTTCATGAACATCCCCAATGCAATGGTTTGCCAATGAATTGCAGACTGGTTTTGCACGACTTAACGCTTTGGACTCTGATTTCACACAACTTCTACTGGCCAAGGGACAGCAAGTTCTAGTTCTAGCAATTTGACTAAGCAAAAATTACCTCTGCTTTCTCCTGTCACTTCTCCTCTTCTACAGTTCTTCCTCTTTTTCCCCCTTCTTCATACACACAGTGTTATGGAACTCCTGTACTCTGCAGAAGACATTCACAGTATCCAGCCAGCTGTAAGGAAACAGAGACCAAATAGAGGCTGTAATGCTGGGCTCCTGCAATTGCATCTCCAAGTCAGTATCAGGCCAGCATCTCCCAAAGCAGCAAGCAGGGCAGTGCATCAGTCCTGTTTAGCTCAGGCTGGTACTTGAAAACTACAGAAGACTCACTGAAGAACATGTTAAAAACCCCAAAGTGCTAGGTTGTGTCAGCCAAGTAGCTAAGATGATTTTTTTCTAAAAAGCTGCTTGGATGGTCTAAGGCACCTCAGCCTGCACGATATTAATTTATTTTTATTGTACATTAAAGGTTTTGGGAAGCTACTTAACTTTCTTTGGTATGAGACAAAAAGATTACTATTTATTAGGAACATAATCAGCTTGCCATGTTTGTGGTTTGGACAAGGTGAGCAACAGGATGGCAGGCTGAGACACACATCCTATTTCACCTCCAGCAGAGGCAGGCATGTTCCCAAGCATCACATCGAGCACTGCCAGGTCCAAGCAGCCCGTTCATGGCGAAGGGATCTCCTGATAGCATCTTTCCAGCAGATGTCACACTTCCCCTGCATTTCCTGCATACCCCTTTACCTGCTAGCGACAAACCCTTTCATATTCTATCCACAAATGTATGTTTGTCCCTTTACCGACCACTTGCACACTCTATGCTTCATTAAACAGCAGTCCTCCTGTGTGGGTTGCATTAACAGCACTGCCATTGCACACCAAAATATGCATTGGGTAGCTCAGCTCAGGCCTCAGCAGTGCTAACACTGTCACAACTGGGAAAAAATGCACTGCTCTGTTTGCCCAGGGTTGATGACAAAAATCCCTTTCCTGATGCTCTGCTTTTAAACAGGGTCATTTCTTAGTAGCTTTATTTTTCAGGCCTGCCAAGATATACTCTAGAGGAGGGGGAAAAAAAAAAATCCCACTCACATTGGTCAAACGCACAAAGAATTTCAAACCCAAACACCTACATCCCAGCATTAAACAAATGCTCTGTAACACATTAAAAATGAGTTATTCTCAGTCAATGCTATTTTAAGCATAGGAGCAAAGTTTGGTCCTATCCTGCTGCCTTCTGAGATGGTCTCTTCTTCATTTCACTCTTTTCAAAGTGCAGTGTCAGGAGCAATCCATTAGCCTGAGCTACCTTTGGAGTCTGCAAGCAGCCTTCTCCTATTTGGATAACTACACCACTAATGTATTATTAAATAAGCCATGGAAAGCTGTAAATTTGAACACAGCATTATAACATAGTGAACCCTAGCTTCAGAGTGTGCTGTTACACCAGAATGCCATGGTTTACTTCATAAATTTGTACCATTCCTCTCCTGTCCTTTGACAATGACCTATTTTTAGCCGCCCATCACACTGAGTGGGTATGGCACTTGATAGAATACCTCAAGATTCAAGTCTGTCACAAATACATATGCGAGACAAACTGGTACATGCAAGTTGCCTCTGAGACCTGCTTTCAAGTCCATTCCAGAATGCAGTGAATGAAAATCATTTCAAATGAACGTCTGCTGGTCTCTGCCATGTTTCTTCTCTAAGAATTGCACATCACAACACAGCTAAGCGCTTCCGAGTGGGCAGCTCTCAGGAGGTACAGAGGGAGGAAGACGGAAAGGAAACCTTCCCCTAACCAGGTGACAACCCTTTCCCCCTTCTTCCCCTCCCTTCCTCTCGGAGGGTAAGGCATCTATTGGGATTCAGGTGATGCCTCTCCATTAATTCTGCAGAAAGGAGAAATTACCCCTGATCAAAAAAGACTAAAAATCAATAGCAATAGCAAGAGAACCTGCAAGAAGTATGATTCTGAGGAGACAGCAGCTGGGCTTTGGGGTTTCTGTTGTTTGGGGGGTTTTGGTTTCAAACTCCACCTAGTAAATATTGCCTAGCAACAATGGGAGAGCCCTCCTAACAAAATGAATCATGCAGGTATTGGCTGTTTATTCCCATGAAGGGCTGTGTTTCCACCCTGTCAAATGACATCAAGGCCATGTTGCCAGAGGCACTGAGAGTTTTGACCTCTAAAAGGCAATTTTCTCACTGTCTGCTCTGAAATGTAACATTTTTCATATTGAAGGCTTTTATATCATATCTTGTAGGTTGCAGATCTATAAATAACATACTAAAAATCTGTAACACAACAAAGCCACACTTCCTATGTTTCGCTATTAACTCTGTGAGCATTAAACCTCACGAAGTTAGCACTCCGTTAACATAACTCTCAGGCACACAGAAGACCCACACCAAACTGCATGGCCAAGCTTACTGTCGATGAAGAGAGGCCAGGGCTTGGTTCGTAAAAATCCTGAATTTGAGAAAGAAAATATCCCTAGATCACCAGATAGCCACCTAGGATCGGCTTTGGTCTTCTTGGACAAATTCCTTCTCTTGATTCCTTAATGGGGAACTACTACAGTGCAAGGCTTCAAGTTAGAGGATGGACATAAACCCTAACAGGGGTTGAATAGAAGAGCCAAGAGCTGTTACCTGCACAGAATTGTAGCAAGTAGGTTATATCTGTCACCAATAACAGGACACACGCAGCTCCCCTCCTCACTCTAACAATTAATTCTTAATACAAGCTTCCCATATCTTAATTGCAGCAGCTCTGCTTTGAGCAGAGCTGCCAGCGGGCTTCTTTGGTTCAAAAATTATTGTTTCCCCAGATGCTCTGCAAAGGATGAAATGCTCTGTGACAAACTCAATTTATTCAACAAACACAGTTAACTACAGCCCTGGACAGGCTCTTTAACCAACACTATGCTTTTCCGGCAAGAAGAAGTCATAGAACACTGCAAGAGCTGTTCTGCTAACTGCATTGATAAACACCATAAAGGGATTTTTTGCTTGCATGTTTTGCCCACGTTAAAAGAGTCTTCAAGTGCATAAAAGGATCAACAGAACGTTGCTTGAAACAAACAAAATATTCAAGTGCTTATTATCCTACTTAAGGAGTTTACCCAAACATCACCTTAGAACTGACTCATAAATTCCTGCACTGTGTCTCTTCTACCCTAGGAACTAAGCACTTCTCCTCAAAGAGAATTTTACTTACTAGTCCATTAATTTATATAGGCCTCAAAGAAGCAGTAAGCTAATTTTGGGATTCAAGCACTTGAGTTAAACATCTATTTCTGGGAAGCCAAGTGTCAGCAGCGTTAGCACAGTATTCCTTGAAGAAAAAAAAGAAGGCAAACAACCTCAGCAGCTGAGAAAAGCTTGCCATGCTTTGCAATGCAGTGTGAAACTCCAGAGCTTACAGTTGTCTGGGTGGATAGATGGATTGGGTCACTGTACACACTGAAGCCAACCCCTACTTCTTTTCAATTTAGCTTATTGGGAAGAGATCTCCTTCCTTAAGTCTCAAAAATAAATTAACTTCAAAACAAGCATACACACACACAGAGCTCTAGAAAATTATTTTTAATCAAGTTATTTGCTTGAACTGCACTACTGGAAATAAGTCAGGCACATCCTCACTACAAATATGTATTTATGTGTGCTTATACTTAATTATATAAAGTATACAGCCATACAGCTAAAGAAAATGTGTTAGACAATTCCTCCTGTATTTGAAATTAGACTCGGAAAAAAAAATAAAGAAACCTTTTATAGAGGATGATCAGAAGCTAATGTAGTCATTATCATGTATTCATTGTCCCTGCCTGTGGCAGGGGGTTGGAACTGGATGATCTTTGAGGTCTCTTCCAACCTAGACCATTCTACGATTCTATGATTTTATGATTCATCATTCCTCCTAAGGATTCCTGAGAATGCTTTATCCCAGCTGTAGGCACACCCAAAACCTTTAGCCTGCTACAAACCTCATCCCCGCAACAAATCACTAACAGAAGAGCATCAATGCCTCAGTCCCTGAGAGCAAGGCCTGCAGCAAAGACCTGCACTGTTCCTCCTCCCAGCCATCTAGAGATGTTCTCCTACTGAGACACCTAAGAAACCAGCTCTAAGTCCTGCCCTCCACACTATAGCTAGTTCAACCGGCAGAAGACAGCAAGTTTTTAGCATCCAATGAGGGATGACTGAAATGAGCAGAAAAACAGCTCTACAGGTTAGCCAAAGCTGCTCTGTGAAGCGTTCCTTCTGCGGTACAGCCACAACGGCAGAGTTTAGTTAAGCGCAACACAGAACCTAGGCAGATTTATAAGTAATTTTTAATTAACTGAACCCTAAAATATACCTTTGCTGCTACAATACTCATGAGAGCTCCATAACACAGATTAGGCTACCACACAAGCATTAATTAGAAACAACAACACTTCCTACCTCTCCCAGGACCACGCTCCCCCAGCAGCTCTCTTGTGCCACTCTGACTGGAGGGGGTTGCTGGCTCTTAAGTTAGCTCCGGTCCCCAGGCCCTCCGCCTGCTCACGGGGGGTTGCACCACACCCAGGGTTCCCGAGCACACCTGCCCTGCACAGGTGACCCGCCTCTGCCAGCCAGCCCTGCCCACAGACCCTGCGCAGCCCTCTGCGGCGCCGGGCGTCCACCTCCTCGGGCCCTACGCGTGCTAGCCGCACCCCACAGCGCCCAGCAATAGGGCCCGTGGGCTGCTGGGCAGTACCAGGCCCCTCGCACCCCCTGCTGCCCGGACCTTGGCCCTGCGGCCGCAGCTCCGCAGGGACCTCCCTGAAAGCGCCGGGGCCTATCCGCCTGGCTCGACCTCTCAGGCCTCCGGGGCGCCGCTCGCCTGCCAGCCCCCGCAGCCCCCTCGGGAGCAGCCGCCGGTTTCCACGGCAACGGCGGGTGGCGGGAAGGCCGCGCAGGGCTCAGCGAGGCGCCGCGGCGGGACGCGGGAGGCCGCAGGCATCTTCCGCCGGCCGGCCGTTGGGCTCGCCCTGCACCCTGACGGAGCGGGGTCCGCCTGACGGAGCGGGGCTGCCTGATGGAGCGGGGCTGCCTGATGGAGCGGGGCTGCCTGACGGAGCGGGGTCCGCCTGTCGGAGCGGGGCTGCCTGACGGAGCGGGGCTGGCCTGACGGAGCGGGGCTGGCCTGACGGAGCGGGGCTGCCTGACGGAGCGGGGTCCGCCTGTCGGAGCGGGGTCCGCCTGTCGGAGCGGGGTCCGCCTGTC
>VWZI01020604.1:1393778-1424608 GCA_013396835.1 Psilopogon haemacephalus | reverse complement strand
GGGGGGGGGGGTGGGGGGGGACGGAAGGAGAAAGCCTTTTTTTTTTTTTTTTTTTTTCCCCCCTTCCCTTCTTTTCGGTAACCACAGCTCCAGAGGGAGTTTCCCCCGCACACACACCCCCTCCCCTGTAAAAGTTTTGGGCACAATCTCCTCTCTCGCTCGGCCCAGTGCTCAGTAAAGCGGCGCCGAAGGTGCCATCGAGTGTTGATGGACTTTGAATTGAGGAGCCCCCGAGTCCAAGGTTTGCGGTCCCCCCCGTCCCCTGCTTTGTCTGCAGGCTGGGTTCGGGGTTTAAGCAGTTGTCTCGGAGTGGTTTTGGAGGCAGACCCGAGCGGTCGCCCTCTCAGCTTAGAGAGACAAAGGTAATTGCCAAGCCTGTGGCTGTGCCCATCTGGGCAGATGCAGGCGCTGCCAGCGAGCGCCGGGCTGACTCCTGCAGCCGGTGACTGCCTCGGGGGCTGCAGGGGGTGACATTCCCCCCGCTGCTCCCGGGGGACTGCTGGCAAAGAGGTAAAGGTCTCAGGGGAGGGCGAACAAGCTGCCCCGAGAATCCAGCCCCGGGTGTAGCCGCGGGGGCTGCTCGGGCACGGCTGGGGCCGGCTCCAGCTGCTGGCGGGACCCTCCCGGCCGGGCCGCGGCCCCCGGAGAGCGAGCTGCGCCTCGGCAGGTCCTCAAAGCTGGCGTTCCCATTCCACGTCTGAAATGTGCATGAAGGAATTAAACTGCACGAGTGAATAACAGCATTAGTTTCAATTAATTTTTATCCTGGCAACAATAAACTTTAGAAACAAAGCGCTTTTACATCCTTAATTAGCCTTGCTTCCCATCTGTAGTCTTTTAAGTGCCTGCTCCTTGATTTAACTTTGTCCCTCCTTCAGAGCCACCTCCTTTTCCATTCTTTCCCCCTTTTTTTTTCTCGTTATCCCTTGCAGACTGCTGCCTGTTTCATTGCTGCAACCTTTCACCTCCCTTGTCCCTATCTGTCTGCTCTGCTCTGCTCAGTTGATTTCTGCTGTATTTTCCCAACATCAACAGCAGTATTGGTTACCATGGCCCCCAGCTATGTGCAGAGGTGGGAAAGCTTCATCCGCCCAAAAGTTCTTACACTTTTGAAGTCTTTCTTTTAGTAGGATCTGAAATGTATCATCTAGAGTGTGTATTAAATGAACAGTATTCCTGAAGGCTTTAGAGCAAGAAAGGCAACACCCTGGAAAATTCTGCAGTCTTTCAGCATTCTCTGCCCTAGGGTTATAGCCCTGGGCACGGAGCTGAATGGAGCTCTTACAACTGCCTTCTGTTTACCTTTTATGGTTAAAATAACAGCTTAGCAAAGAAGCAACTTCATGGAGAAACGATTCAGTGAAATCATCTCAAGCTGTAGCAGCATAGCTAGTTTAATCACCCCTAGAGAGCTGAACAACTGTGAGCACAATGGGACACAAAATCATTTTGTGTGTAAATGAGCATGGCATTGTGATTATTTCACTTTGCATGGGCAAATAGTTTTTACAAGCAGTACTTAGGCAGTTAGCTTAGAAAGGCAGAAAAAGATAAGCTGGCTCTGAAAGATCTTGGTGTGTAATGTTTGAAAACCTAAATATTCACATAATTTGGGAATCAGGCTCTATTGATTTTGCCTTCAGCAGGTTCCTGTGTTACTTATTAGAGCAGGGTTATTGCCTGTGCCACTAGTTGGGATGCTGTATCCTGTTGAAGGCAACTAAAGAGCAAGGATTATTTTACATGGTTTAATAAATGAAGTTTGTTAGTGTTTCTGCAATATTTACCCTTAAGGTTTTAATTTTCACATCAGTATTAGAAAATATGTGCATAAAGACTTTCACTGGATAAATACATTTAGGATTTTGCTTTGTGCATAAAATAAGTACATTACTCAGTGTGATGAATTTTGGCTGCCTTTTACATTAAGAAGAGGAAGGAGTCATTAGCAATAGGGTTGTGGTACCTTAAGAAATGGGGGTAGTTATTTGTTTTGAGGAATAGGAGTGTTTTCAGTGCCCTTTATGCAGCGCTTAGCAATCACGCCTCTTGGTAATTTGCTGGTAGGAAAGAGATTGAATTCCACAACTTAAATAAAAACATGGGATTCACATTTTTCCTACAAATCCTCTCCAACCAGGGGAAAAGCCTGGTTTAATTCCCTGCCTCCTCCCCTCCCCCAAAAGGCCAGTGGCACCCTCAATAAGTATGAAAAGCCATAAAAGTTTGAGAACTATTTTAGCTTTCCAGTGATTTTTCTATAATTAAGTGTTTTTTGAACACATACTCTAGCTGAGAGATGCCAAAAGCAGAGGATTGTTCAAAAGGTCCCTCCAGTGAATAGTATAAATTAAATATCTACTGTGTGAGTATGGCCTCTCTGAGAATCTCAGACTCTTTACAGATCAAGGAATTTGCTGGTATACTAACATTAAACAAAATCCTAAGATAGCAGCGGTGCTTAAATATGCACAAATAGATTCGGATCACTTGATCTTTAGCTATCTGTGCATATTTTAAAACTGAAGTCTGTGTTTCAAGACAAACGGTTAAATGTAAGATGCATTGGCAGAGGACTGGAAGCCCTTTTATTTCATTTGGAAATTGTAACAAGAGGTGCAGATGAGCCCTAATTAGGCACTTGTTTAGTGGAACTGCGTGAGATTGATTTCTCAGGCAGCTCTGTACCGTGCCAGGTCTGTACCTTAATCGTTAGTGATAATAGTTAGGGTCTGCACAAAGGCAGGGTTGACATTAAGCCTGGCTCTCCTGACCCTTTCATTGAAGTGAAGGAGTAGCGATTGAACATGAGTTTACAGTGCTGCTTGGTAAGGAACAGCCCCACCTTTGTCTGTGCTGGCAGCCAGATGAGGCACCCACAGGCTGCTAAACATGTTACTGAGATCCTGTAGGTACTTAGGTGCGAAGTTGTTTTGAAAAGTTCGTTCTTTTATTTATGCTCTGTGACATGCTTACTGAAGATTGCCCACAACAGGCTCTTGTGGGAAACAGGCAGCGTCTTCGCTCATGAAAGGATTCGGTCCCTTTCCGTGAAGGTGGTGCTGTAGCGAAAATGTTAATGCCCAATTTCGCGTCGGCTGACACAGAAGTCCTAGGACAGAGCTGGTATTTGCTCCGTGCTCAGTGCAGATGTCCGTCCAGCCTGCGGAGAGGAAAGGATGTGGATTCATAATGGGGTGATGTATTGCTGTCCTGTAGACACAGGAAATTCTTAGGAGCTAGCAGAGACGAAATGCAGTAAATGGAAATGTTGTGATGACTTTGCCAAGCTCTTCGATGTGTTAGGATTCCTCAGGCTTTCTGTATAGTTCGCGATTAATTTTTGTACCAAGACTGTTGCTAATTGCATGCTCCTTGAGTGGCGTAGCCTGGCTTCTTTGGCACCGAGTGCTAAGGGGGAGGCGAGCCCGGCTTCAGATTTCTAAGCAACATTGTCCAAGAGGTGCAGGAGAAACGGGAATTCACTTTGCAAGGCAGCATGCAAAGTGCTTGTCAGACGGAGGGAAGAGCCTGAGTGCTTGGTGGCACGCTTGCAGAACAAAATACCAAGAAAATTAGATTATATTGAGAAAAGGCTTCGGCAATAATGTTTTGCATGTGTTGCTCTCCCCATAAGAGGGAGAGTGGCTGGGGGTCTTGTGTGGGAGATGTGCGCTGCTGCAGCGCTGGCAGCGGAGAGGCGCAGGGTGCGCTGGCTGCTGCTCCCAGCAGGAAACTGAGGCACTTGCTTTTGTCCTGGGCGTTTCGCTCTCCTTCGCTTTGTGCGACGGCTGAAGGTTTTGGGGCTCAATTCAGAAACGGCACCGGTTTTCAGATGTTCTGAGGGCGTTAGGGGGGCTGTGGAATTGGTACTTTCACCTGCCGGGTCCTACAGTGGTTTCTAACCCGTCTTGTCATGGCAGCGTGGGTCAGTTTATGCCTCTTCCTCCTTTCACTGCTTCCAGGTGTTAATTGCTTGCAGTCTGAAAGCTTGTTACTTCTTCGTGTCTAATATTGAGGCTTAACTGAAAATTAACATTTATTTCACAATTATTTGAAAATAAACCAGAAAATTGATCTTAGTTTGATGTGAAATTTACTACATATATAAACTGAGTGCCCTAGGTCCTGAGGAAGTCACTAATTTAGAGGTGTCTCGTTACTGAGACAAACTTGCCAAAGCCTCTGAATCCCGGTTCACAAATTGGTTCTTCGTTTGTCAGGGGATATTTCACATCTCACACAGAAGCCTGCGACCTTTAATTAGAATTTTGCAGTTTGTTTTATGCCCCTTGAGGCTGACACCTTGAAAAAAAAATTTTTTTCCCCTTGATTTCTTGTTGCTAATAAGCATCTTTCTCTTCCCCTCTGGTACTTTGAAGAAAATGATGCAAATACACTTAATTACAGTGGTGGCAATAATTTGTTAGCCGAATATGTGATCAGGCAGATGCAAAAATGATCTGATTAGATCTGTGATCAGACGGGAAAGAAAGGTAAGGCGCTGCCCTGTTTCAGAGGAACTGTTCTTTTTGCCTCCCCTTTGCAGGAGGGAAGAAGCATGTCCCGTCTGTCTCTAACACGCTCCCCGGTTTCTCCTCTGGCCGCCCAAGGAATTCCTCTCCCAGCTCAGCTCACCAAGTCGAACGCTCCCGTGCACATCGATGTAGGAGGGCACATGTACACCAGCAGCCTGGCCACCCTGACCAAGTACCCAGACTCCAGGTAAGACCCTAGCGTCCTGAGGCTCGCCGCCCCGTTCTGCTCCCTCTGCCAGGGCTATTTCAGTGAGAAGCAGCATTTGTTAGGTATTCCCCACTGGTGAATAATTCAGCTCCTGATGTGTACAGCATCTTTGCGCCTGTACAATTTATGTATTATTTAGAGTCTCTTCGTTTTCTCTCTCAGCATCTCCTGCGCTCTGCCTCTATATCTGAAGCACCTGTTGGTGTGCTGCCCTAGATTATTTCCAACTCAAGCAACTTCTTTCTTCCAGATTCAGTTAATTTTTTTTTTTCTTTTTTGCTTTCCCTAAGCAAGCAGCTCTGCTGTTCCACACTGGGAGCAGTGGCTGTTTCTGTCAGCCAGCCAAAAGCCTTCCATCAGTAGTAGCTGTGTGCCCCAGTGTCAGCAGTCATTTCCTTTGGGCAGGGGCCAGCTGAGCTGCTTTGCCTGCCTGCAGCTGGGCTTGAATCTTTGTGTGCTCGAAGGTAGCTGGTTTGTACTGGACAGGTTGCTGATGTCCAGCAGGATTTGTTATACCTGGCCAGTGCTATTGCAGCAGATGAGCCAAATGAAGTGGGGATGTGTGAGAGAATATTTGTGTATATGACAGAGTCTCTTATTTCCCAGGCTCCCAGTCCTGTGGGGTCACTGTGAGGAATGGGGGATACTGGCTGGGGTCAGGCCTCAGATGAGGGTGTAGAAGGGATGCTGCCTTGAGGGTTGAAGCACATTCGCTGGAGGAGTAGGTTAAGGCAGAACCTGGGTGTGATTACAGTCACTAAAGCAGTTGAGCTTTCTGTCATCCAGACTTGCTTGTTTTTCAGAAGGGTTCAGAAGAGATGTGGGGGTGCCGTGTCAGGGTCCCCAGCAGACAGCGCCGTGGACTCAAAAGCAAGCCAGAGCCCAGGTCAGCAGCTCTCCTTGCCAGGGGTTTTGCTGCCTGTGTGGCCAGCATTTCCATGAAGGACAGGCCCCTTTTTTGGTGTGAAGCTCCAGTTTTCATTTGGAGACTTCTCCTTTAAAAGAGCTGGGGATTTTTGCACAGATTTGGCAGGTTCCCAAGTGATAAATGACATTTATGGAGACACCTTGAAACGCCTCTGATGTCATGAAGCATATGGCTGTGATTTCCTTCCAAGGAAAGGGAGCTGCTGAAACTCTCCATGGAAGAGAAACAATTGTTAAAAGAGCTGTATTGTACAGGCAAGCCAAGAGAGTGATTTTTGTGGACAGTGTGTGTTTAATGGTGTCTGTGTGATGGCACTATAATCACAGAGGGGAAATCTGTTCGGCGGGAAGAGATTTATAACAGAAGCAGACAAATGCTTCCTGGTATAAAAACTACAACTGCTGAAGCTTCTCTGTGATAGAGTAGCACATCTGTTTCCACATTCTAAAATATCACTGCTGACATTATTTTAAAAATAGACCCCCTATCAGACTTACCTAATGAAAGCTTCACTTGTGGGAGCTTTGGCAGAATATCTGTGAATTCAGTTTTTATTGGAAGGGAGTGGAGCACCCAGCTCACCCCTTTCCTTTCTCCCTGTTTGATAACTAACAGCATATTTCGTCAGATTTAGCACTTTGTTTAAACTGAAAGTGCAAAGCTGTGAGTGCCCAGAGCTTGCATACTGCCTGGTGTTTTGCTGTCTTGTGTTTGCATTGCTGTTCATACTGCTGAAATGCTTTTTCAGCTGCTTAAACTCCAGTTCTCAATGGAGCAAGAGCTCACAGAATGAGACCTGTACATTACACATTTTTCTAGCAAAAGATAACCCCCAGACAGGGTATATTGTCACATATGTTACAAAGCTGGGTGAAGGGTATCCCTTTGTTTTTCTTTTTCCCCTTTTTATTTTTTTTTCTGTGAGATTTTGATTTGGTTTTCTGCAGTGCTGCATGGTATACTTGGTTGGTTACCTCTTCCTGACTGAGAGCAGTCTGCCCTTCTTGTATTCCTGCTTAGGGCAAAACACCTCCAGTTATTCCAGTGGGGGTGGTCAGAGCTCCTGATGGTGGTTGCCTGCCATGATGTGTGTCTGCTGTAGGGTACAGCCAACCTTTGCAGTGTTCTGGCTGGGAGAGGAGCCTCAGGTCTCTCAGGTGCAGGAGGAAGGAGGGAGCTTTTCTGAGTGAGACACCTGGAAGTGATGGGAGAGCAGTCAGCTTGTGCTCAGAGCTAAGATGCACAGCTGCATGAGGCATGGCTGTGCTTACCCACACACAGAGCTCGCTGTGCTCTTTCGGACAGTGCCTTCAACTCTTGGCTGCAGCCTGGCTTTGAAAGCTTCAACTTCTAAGAAATCAAGCAAGTCTGTAGACTGTGTTTCAGTGACAGATCTAAACAGATGTTGAAATGCTTTGCTAGATCTTAGCTCCAGCCACATCAAATAGTGCTGACTAGAATTTATAAAGCTGTGGAATAGACTCCTTGTTCATTTGTGCTGCAATCTCTGTGCTCCAAAAGCCTAAGTAGGCTTTTAGCTGGCAGTATATACTTCATATGTACGTTTAAAGACACATACAGACTTTGAGCATGTAAATATAATCAGAGACATCACCTGCTAATAGAAAACAGAACAAAAATATGAATCAAATCCTCTTTAGCCTTCCATAGTATTCTGAGGAGGCCCAGTCCTGTTAGGTCCTGAACAAACTCTGTTCATGTTGACTTCAATGTGAGGAAAGAGCTTCCAGCAGCTTGCCAGATCAGGCCCAGCAGGAGCAGGCATAGGTATGACCAGTTCCTGCCTATACCTGCTCTCCAGTCACCCCTCTGGTATGACATAAATTACCCCTGACAGCAGCGGCGTGACACATGTATTGTACTTGGTTAGGGTTGGCTCTGCTCAGCCCACTCAGCTGGCACTGCTTGGCTGCTCCCAAATTAGGAGGCTGGCTCTGAACCGAGCAGAGAAAGGACCCAATTCTGTAAGTCGTACTCACCTGAGGGAATGAATGGCTGCTGATGTGGAGTCGGAGGACAAATCTGATCCTGGAGTTGTTTCAGAGAAGCTTTCACCAAGTCTTTGATGCTGTTTGTTTTGAGGCTGCTGCTACGAGAAGAACATTTGTCTGTTGGTTAAATCTGCGCAAGGAAAGGGTGCCAGGTTAGGCATTACAGGGGTAGATGCCCTCTTCCCAGTAGTTTTTATGGGCTACATAAATTCTTCTATTTGTAAAGGATAAAACTCAAGCAGCACACAGCTGACTTGACAAAGGAGAAGACGCTTAAAGAGCTGCTGTCAGGGATGGCTTCTAAACCACTCTTGCTCACCCTGCTCTTAGTAGTTGGCTTTTAGAATTAGTACCATAAGAGCAAAGCTTGCCTCTCAGAGGGTGAGAATGGTAAACACAGAAAAGAAACTGATCAACAGCATAACGGTGGTGGTCGTGGAAATTATCTCAGAAATAATACTGGTCCCTCTTCCTGTAGCTGCTTGGGGCTGCCTTTCTTGCGTTCTCAAAGTTGTCATTACAGTTAACAAGCTCTGGAGGTACAAGGAGACTGATGTCTTACCTGGGTCTGAGGCTCAGTTTCAGTAGTTTATGTTCAGCAAGTTCTCCCACTGAAGCTCCCAGCTCTGGTGGTGGTGAGATACAGGTAGAAAGGAAAAAAAAGACAAACGTGTGAATTCAGTCTGGTGACCATCAGTATCTCATTTCTAAAGTAGCTGGCTAAGCAGAGAAATTAGTCATCTTTGAGAGCATGCCCTCTGCAAATTGCATCCGTGTTTTCACCCAGAGGACCTCTGAAGCAGCCCCTTCACACTTTGACACTTGGATGTGGATTTTTGTGACAGATGGTAAGGCTGCAGAATCTCTAGCACATCCGTAAAGTGAGTTGCAAATTGTACTTACCCAGAGTTGTGAGACGATTCCTGCATTTGAAGAAACAAACCCACACCAAAAGTCGAGGCTCCTAAGGAGCAGTCAGGAAACCCTGAAGACATTGCCAGGTTCTCTGATCTCGCTCCCATGGACGCAATGGAAGATGTCTCATTGACTTCAAGTGGGAAAGAAGTTCCAAACACCCACGTGCCACAGCAAGCCCCAGCTTCCTAATCTCCCTGGAAATTCTGATCTCTCTGGGAGTCTGTTAGAAAGCAGAACAAGAGGTTTCATCAGGAGCTTGTCCTCTCTGCAGCCCAAACTGTAACTGGGAGCGTTGCTGTGTGCTCCCAGTGAGTTGTTCTGCTGTTAGAGGTGACCCTGTTTACCTTTGACTCCTAGTTGGTCAGTATTTGTTGTGTAGCCTCTGTTGAAGGTTTGAAGTCTGTTCTGTTGTTTTAAAGGTGCTCCTAAAAGCTGAAGCCTTAGTTGTGTCACCGTGAGCAGGAACAACTGAAGTGGCAGTGTCTGGGTGGGAGTGCTCCAGGTGTACAGAGCCCAGGGACCACACTTGGGACCTCTCTGCTCCCAGCCTTTCCTCTACAGGAGAAGAGAGCCCTGTGGCCCCACTGCCCAAGGCAGGCTGACCCAATGCCAGCACAGCACACACCCTGAGCTCAGCTTTTGAGCTCTGCCACCACCTTCTCTGTAGGCTCTGTCCTCCAAAGAAAGCAGGCCCAGGCCTTGCAAGCTGACCCAGAACCAATGCCCTTAGCTGGTACACAACATAGGAGACTTCTTCAGGCATATCCATGCCTCACTTTCCTCTGAGCCCATGGATTATGGTGGTTTGCAAGAGCCCTCTAAAGCATGTGTCTTGTCAAAGACTCATTCTAGTGCAGACCCACCCTCAGGGGGCTGCATTCCAGATAGGCTAAGTGGAGAGGAAACCATAGCCAGAGATAGGTGGTGGCTGCAAACATAGGAGATAGGAGCACATAGGAGAGCAGGATCCCAGTCTGGAGCACAAGTGGTGTCAGCTCTCCAGCCCAGCTCAGCCCCACGCCACAGCAGCCTGCACCTCTGTGGATGGGTGGGCGTTGAGCTTGACATGCTGTTCTGTGCTGCTCACCCGCTCAGCATCTCTGTAGTGCCTTGTCCCACTTCAGCCTCTCATCCCTGCACATCACTCAATGACTGTTTTAAGCACAGTGAAGTACACAGGTAAGCTGCTGCCATGGCACATTTCACCCTTCATGAAGTTCCACTCTTCCCACTGAGATCAGTTGCTGTGCAGCCTGTTTATGGGCTGGCACCAAGCTCTGACTCTCCTGAGCTGTTGTACATCACCCAAAAGACAGAGTTCCCAGGTTAGAGCCAGCAGTCCACGTTCAGGCGAAGCACTAGGAGATGCACCTGTGTGTGAGCTGCAGCGTAAAGCTCCCTCATTTTAATGGGCAGTGTGAGCTTAAACCATAGGCAGGCTTTAAAGCAAAGCAGCAGAGGAGGCAGGAGCAAGTGTTCTCCCTGCACCTTGGAGAGGCAGGTTACGGGCACGGTGCATGAGCACTGCGCACACGTAGCAGGCTGCACACTGCAGAGAGAGGTGAGCCTGCCAGGGCTCCCTGGGGCTCTGCTGCTGTTCAAGGCAAATCAGGTGAACGCTGCAGATGAGAACAAATAAAAGGAGCCAGAACACAGAGGGTTTGGTTACATGCAGTGCCCTTTCTGAATTAACATGAGAATTTTCATGGAGATAAAAATTTTCAGTTCCATTCCATGCACCTGCAGAGTAGAGGTTTGTGGCTTGGTGGCGGCCAGGCAGATCTCTCCTGGGCTTCCAAGGGAGTTTTGACCAGCAGCATGCTTAGGGAAAAAGCTTGAGAAGAGTCTTGCCCATTCCTGTCCTCTCTCCCTTCAGTCTGCCTGTGCATGTTGCACTTACCTAGTGGGAGCAAGCGAAGGAGCTCTGCTTGCCAGGCTGCAGAATCAGAAGGTGTAACACAAGCCAGTCTGCCCATCTGCACAGCTGCTTTGCACAGGTGCTGCATGCAGTGCTTGGAGGAGCTCTGGGAAAGGTTTGGGGTGTTTGACTGTGGGGAGATGTGTTGCTGCTGGGCAGCATCCCACACAGGAGGTGCTCATGGCCCAGCCTCTGTGGAAAATAAACATAGCCAATACCAGGGGCATGATTATAGCTGGCAACAAAGGAGTTAAATACCTGTCTCTGGCTTTCACTAGTGGGGAAAAGTCCTGGATTCAGGGTCGGGCAGAGCCCTTGGAAGCACACAGTGACAACAGACTTTGCTGCCATACCCAGGGCTGTTGGTGCACAGCTGGAGCAGCAGATTTGGTGGTACAGGAGGCTATTCTCTGTAATTGTGGCCATTCACTTCAGGGAGGAGGGAAGGAATTTACATGGAAACTGATTCAGACCTGCCTGTGTCCACTTCTCCAAAATCTCCTACTAACTGGCATGCAGGGAGCCACTGCAGCTGAGCTGTCTGCTGTGATAAAGGTGTTTACTCCTCGCCAGGCTGCACAACTGCTGCCTTGCCCAGCAGAGCCACTGCCTGGGGACTGCCCAGAGGCTCCAGAGAGGAAAGCAGGATTTACCCTCAGGAGCACAGGTCGTACTGTAACTGGGTGCTGAGACTGTGCCCTGCTGAGAAATGAATTACTTGAATGCTTACTTGGAATAGGCGATGAGGTGCACAAGATCATGCTGCCTGGGTGGTCTCTCATGAGCACTTCCCTGGGAGGGATTGTTTCTGTTTGCTGCCTCAGTTGTGGGCAGTTGTAAGCATGAATGGGTGTTAGGGCACCTAGACAAGGGGTGGAGCAAACTGGTTACGGAGAGGAGAGAGCAATTCAACACTAATCTGACACAGAGAAATCAAATGGTGGCTATGATGTGGTGCTGTGCTGTGAGAAAACTGCGCCTTGCTACCCAAACACACAGCGTGGCTAGGCAAAAGGCAAAGCAGGCACTTGTGGGCAGCCTGGCTGGGTGTGGAGGAGTGGCACTTACAGCCTGGAGGGGAGTCCAGAAAGTGGATGTTGAGCAGTGTCTCCAGTACCTTCGGTGCAAAATCCAGCTGACCTGGTCTCATTGCCTATCGCTGCAGAAGAAAGGGAAGGTGACATGATTACAGCTGATTCACACTTAGCACAGTAGCAATTCCCACTCTTACTGCTTACAGCAGCTTAAAAGTTAGCTTGGTTTATTAAAACACAAAAGCCAGCAGACAAGGGCAGAAATATATTATTTAAAGGAAAATGCTTATTGATAACAGTTTCTGAAGGTAGTCAAGTACTTTGTCATTTCTCTCGTTGCTACTTCTGTTCACCACTCACCTGGCAGAGGAATTTTGGTGCCAGCAGCACAGTCTTAAGTATTCTTTAACAGTCATCTTCAGGACAACATGAAAAGCATCAGCAATCTACTCATAGACCTCACTCCCACAGGCTGTTACAGAAGTGACCTTTCTCCTCCTTTTATGTGCTGCTGTTGGAGGCTGTTAGCCGGCACCGAGTGGTGTGTGAAGATGCTACACCTGTGCTCAGCTTCTCCGGTGTATCGCCTTTACACCTGAAGTAAAGGGGCCTCTCCTTTAATGATTGCTTCCTCATGTACTTCCTCATCACCTAGAGAGGAGTTAGTGAAGATGTGGGTTTAGCAGCTCTGTAGTGGAAGTTGTGCCAGCGGAGCAGCCAAGGTGTTAGCTCTTACTGTTCGGTCCTTCAGCGCACGTCACCGCTGGTTTGAACTTGTGATTTATAAAGGCCCTGCAACGGCAAGCAGACCTGCTCTGCTTAGGGGGATATTTCATGAACTGCTTAGGAAGTTTATAAAACAGACTCCCTGGATTATGAAGCAAGGGGGTATCTGTTTTGTAAGGAACATGTTATGAAATGAATTTGTCTCCAGGCCTAACTTAATTATTTTAATGATCCCACTGGTGGCTGTCGTAGGTGTCGTTCTGTGTATATATTGTGACCTACATGCTTGTGATCATTTATGAAATCTAAGATGTAAAAATACATTGGACCTTATTAATTCCTTGCCTGCTTTAACAGCAGTAAATGGAGGTGGCTTGGATATGGCACTTTGGGCCAAGTCTCTCTTCGAGTGAAGTCAATGAGAGTTCTTCTGTAAGCTTAAATGTGAGCAGAGTAAGCCCTGTTCTTTTAGAAAAGTGACTGAATGACAAACCTGGCCTCAGGGATCCCTAGTGTGACCCTGTTGACCTCTGTGAAGTTATACCAGGGGCGTATTCTGATGTGGAGAGGACTTGGGAGTACTTGAACATTATAGTAAGGTATTTCTCCTGGGTGTCTGCAGTCCTTGCTCTTAAAAACATCTGAAAGTGCAAAAGCAGCAGGGAAATAAAGACAAAGTCTGGTGCATTCATGGGTGCTACAGGTACCCTTCCTGGCCAGAAGGCCTGCCCAGAGAGATGCCTCTGCTGGTTTGTAAGGAGTGACTCCGGATTTGTGCCCGTGTAACTGAAATCAGGATCAATCTCTTCATGGGTTAATAGAGTGTTTAAGAACAAAGTGCATATTTAAACAGCAGAAATATGCAGGCATGCAAGCACAGGGTGAAAGCAGAAGGGAGGCTGGAGCTGCTCAAGCAGAGGGAAGCGAGATGGTGTGGAGGATGCTGGGCGGTAGCTGCCACAGGCTGTGTCCTGTGCTGCTGCCAGCCACCTTGGCACTGCCAAGTTTCTCTGTTAGCTGTGCTCGCAGCACATCAGCTTGTTCCCTTGTGTGTGCTGACGGGAAGTGCATCATCTGGTGACTGGAAGTCCTGTCAGTCACTCTTACCCTGGTGTAGCTCTCCTGACCCAACTTGATAGCTGGGAGAAGCTGCAAAGCTGGCATTAAACTCCAGAATTGCCAACTCCTATCTTTGTGCTCCTTCCACCAAACTGCCTAACCCATAACCTCATCTGCTGTGATCAGCCTGCACCTCAATCTTCTGATGCTTTCCAAAGGAGTGACACCTGTGAATGGTTCAGAGGGCTTTGGCTCCTTGTTTTTAGGCGGTTGGGCCTCAGTGGAGGCTCTGCGGGGCAGGATGTCTGTTAGCTCTGCCTGCCTGCACCGTTGCATCCCTTAGTGCTGCCGCTGCTGTGCCACCTGCCTGCCAGAGCTGGGCACTGGGGCAGACAGCCTGAGCAGAGGGGTGCTGGAGTTCACCTGTGCTGTGTCTGTGCCACTGCTGCAGAGGGGGATGCCTTCAGAGGCTAAAATAGCTGCTTTTTTATCTGCTGAGGACCACCTGAAAGGAGTGCTGCCTGTGGAGGCTGGCATGCTGTTGTGCAGCACTTGCACCATTAACTCTTGGTCAGACTCAGAGGGATCAGTTGGCAAGGGCTGGAACAGCTTTGCTCAGTAGAGCTGAAAGGCTGAAGCCCAAAGGGCAGGCTCCCATTCTGCCTCTAATGCAGTGCAGCTGCTGCCAGTGCTGCAGGTAACCCCTTTAGATCTGGTAGACACTCCTGCAGCAGCAAATCTGTCTCTTGAGAAAGTGGACAATGGAAAGCAGGGCCTGCTTTTAACCTCTTTGGTGTCGTGCTGTGCCATGCCGTGCTGGTGCCAACAAGTTGTACCACTACACTTCCCCCCTGCCCCAGGCTGCAGCTTTGGCACTGGGGAGTGTGCTGTGCCTTCCAGGAGACCACTGCCTAAATTCTGCCATTGCAAAACTGACAGCCAGTTCCGCAGACAAATTGGGCTGTTGGAACTCCATGGAAACCAGTAGATGACAATAGGGAAACTGGGTCTTCTGCTGGTGCAGTCTGGGAGGCAATGAGGGCTGAATTTGGGCCAGTAGTACTTAACACTGCTCTTGAATGAGGAAGACAATTCAATGGCTGCTTTTTAATCTTACAGAGCGGGGGGAAAAATCACACATGGATTTGTAACTCGCTCCAACCACATTTCCTTTTCTGTTCCATCCAGTTGTGTTCTGTTTGCAGACACAAGGGTTAAAGCAGAGGCTGCTTCTGCTTTCAATTAAATCAAAGGATGTTTTGGCCTTGACTTCACTGGGACCAGAATCAAACCCATGCCCGTGGTATTGTGTTTGAGAATGAATCTCCTGCTGTCACATACAAAAGCCAGGTTCAGCTTTCAGCACCTGATCAGGAGCCAACAGTTAGCCGTTTTCTTATTTTTTAAAAGTCTAGCCAGGCTTAATCCCGTGGAGCAAGTGCCTTTGTGCAGCAGGTGGATTGCTGCTCCCCAGGGGTAGGGTCCCAGGCTGTAGCCCCTCTGCAGGGGCTCTCCTGCTTTTTGGGGCCAGGCTCTTCCCAGCGGACACGTTGGTGAGTCACTTCCTCTCTGGCCCTGCTCCCTGGCTGCAGTAGCAGAACACCTACTGGAAATTCCTCTTCACTTCTGCCTTTCATCTGCCAGCAGTTTGGGCCTTTCAGCAAAGCTCATGAGTTGTCCTGCTCGGTGTGGCTCTGTGGGCATTGGTGGCTGCCTTCCCTTCACCTGGCTCTTCAACGGAGCCTGCTTGATCTGTTGAGCTTCCTTAACTGCACAGCCAGGAAGAATATCTTGGGTACAGCTTAATCAAGTGCAAGCACAAAGAGGAGCATCATTCACTCATCACTTGGAGTGTGATGGCAGAGGTAAGGCCAGAGAGTCCTGACTGCCTCATCCCAATCAGTCACATACGTGCTTGTGCAGAATTACAGCCACTTCCAGTCTGCCTCTGACTCCCCACACTGCCAGGCTGAGTGATGTGCTGGAGGTGCACAGTGGTCTTACTGCAGCAGTTTGGCATTCTGGGACTGGGCAAAAGGTGTGTAGTTTACTCAGAGGAGGACGGAAGGACAGAAGGACAGACTGCAGGAAAAGCGAAGCAAGGTGAACTGGGGTTTCCCTTAGGGCTGCTCTGGGTAACAGAAGAGCTTTACCACATAGCACTGGGACATACCAAGCAAATGCCCAGGCAGCGTGGGCAGGTTCTCTTCAGCAGAGAGGTAATTTGTCACTACCCAGTGAGGCTGGTATCATTGCTGTCTGCAGCAGCAGAGCTTGTCCCAGAGCAGCAGAGCACCAGGGCTGCCTGCTGTATAGTGCACTGCTGCAGGGTCCTTGGCAGCCTGTGTCTTGGAACTTTTCCTGTGGATCTGGGAATAAAGAATTGTAGGGAAAAGCTGCTCAGGTTTTGTATGTCTGAAACCAGAGGCAGAGAGTTGTGGCTGAGGCAGAGGAAATGTTGGAGCTGTTCACAAGCAGTGGTTTCGCAGTGACCCTGCTAGCTGCCACCATTGACATTTCATAGAAGGTTGTGCAGCCTGTGCTGTGGCTGTCCCTGTGCCTCCTGCTATCCAGGCTTCACAGCCTCCACACCTGCAAAGGGTGTGGAGGGCCAGACCCACACCCTGAAGGGCCACTGAGTTACTTCTGAAAGGTTCCCTGCCTTTGCTGATTCCCAGTGGGAGATTCGCTCTTGACTTCAGGGAGCAAGGATTGAGCCCATTTGTGTTCAGATGTAACCAGCACCTGCAGACTTTTCAGCCTCCCAGCATGGCCAGTGTGCAAGGGTGATGGTAAAGGAAGGAATGCCCACATCCAGTCAGATTTGAAAATCTTAGTGAAAAATCCTGAGGTGGCTTCCACCTGAAGTTACAGAAGGGAGATGGGCAGCCTGAGAGTCCCCTTTAGCTGCTGCCCTGTTCTTAGCAGGGCCTTCAGCACCATGATGTAGGGGGAAGGAAGAACAGAAGAAGGCAGCACCATGATGTAGGGAGAAGGAAGAGCAGGAGAAAGCATGCCTAGGCAGGAATGTCTCACTGGAGTTGTGTCCTCTCATGTACTGACAGCTGAATTCATTGAGTGCCTGCAACTCTTGCAGAGTCTGAGCTGAAACTGTTCCTGCAGGACTGGGACATTAGGGGAACTAAGATGCTAGTTTAAGAGTTTGGTTTTAATTAAAGAATTGTTGTTCCTGCATTGATTTTCATGGCTAAAAATCTAGTTTAAGTTCTCTCTTGAGAAAGTATGAAAGGCCAAGAACCCTCACAGGGCTCAGATCAGAGAGCAGCAGCAGTGGCATAATAAAATCAGGATACTTTGTAATATACATTTGTTTGAATATTTCTAATCCTCACCAACTATTTAGATAAAAGTTCTGTTAGAAGGAAGTGAAAGACACAAGAACAGCCAAAGTAACCTGAAGTTCAGCATGTTTCACTGAAAGGATAGTATGTGGCTCCTCTTCCCAAGCTCTGTGTTTTGAGGGTTGGTTTTACATTGTGATGTTGTTTGGCTCCTTCTGTTAAAAACATAGAAGCCAGGCAGACTCTCCCCAAGCAGGCAGGAATAGGGGTGGGTGCCACAACTTCCTACCTTCAGCTGCACTCACTGCGGTCTTGCAGCCATCCATCTGCACTCGTGCCATGGTTAAGGCCTCTGGTCTCAGGGTGGTAGCTCTGGAGCAGCTCAGCCAGCCCAGCCCCAAGCAGCAGAGGACAAGGAGCCTGTTTGTCAGTGTCCCGTGGGGAAGCCACGGCGGTGGCAAGAAGGGAGCTCCTACTGGAGAAATGAAACTGCAGCTCTGTTGCAGAGGCACATTTTTGTTGTTGTTAAGCGCAGCAGATGTGTTTTGTGACTGACAGTGAACTGAGAGTGGTGGATGCTGATGTGCCATGCTGTCTGTGCCTGCTGCTGCTTTCCAGCAGCGTGGTCACTGGCCCAGTGCAGCCAAGGGAGCTGCGGGATGGCAATTAGCATGCTAGAAACTGTTGCTTTGGTGAAGTCTTTCTGTAGCTGTTAAAATAACACACGAAAATACAAACACTCCTTTAAGGGGGCTGGATCCTGCCACCATCACACCTGGCTGAGCAGCTCTTTGCTCCTGAGCTGTGGATCCCCCGCCAGCAGGGTGGCAGAAGCAGGGCTGCAGGGAACAGATGTGCTGCTGAGAAATCTGAGATGAGTGGCCAGTGCTGGTGGGCCTCAGCCCAGTATCCCGGTGAGGTGAAGGGCAGAGAGTTAATCCCCTTTAAAACCTGATGGGAAAGAAAGGCCAGGAAAGTAAAGCTCGTAGGAGCCTCAATTCCCTTAGTCACTTTCTGCCCTTGGTAATTATCGGACCACTTCCTTACTCTGGACCTGCTGGGATGCCTGGCTGCATGGATGAGGCACCAGGATGGCTCTTGACTACCTAGAGACTCTTCTAATGCAGGAAAAGACTCTGGCTTCTCTACCTGGGGTTAGTGCTTCCAATTCCTTAGCTGCCAATTTATGCATAGGCAATACTGCCTTTATGAATCAAAAAACCCTTGCCACGTATCAAAACCTAAAAATACATCTGTAGTTCCATGCCGCTGGGTATCAAAGCCACCCACTGAAATGTCCTCAGTGTGGAGAAAGCTGTTAACAGCAGGCAGAAGAAGAGCTGCAAAATCTCCTCTCCTGACCACGAATGCTTTGTGCTATTTCAGAAATAATACAGCAATTTGCACTTCAGTGCATTCTGTTACCTGTTGCTTCAGTGGACTTTAACTGCAAGTAAGGAGGACAGGAAACATAATTGTCCATGCCTTTGTTTTAACTACAAGATCCTCTACATCTCAGTTTGCTTTTTAGTGGTAGGGGGGAAAAAAGGGCATTAAAAAAACCCTTCCAGACCTCCCTAAGAATGAGTGTGGGTGGTAGCTTAGTGTGTTATTTATGGATATTGGTACTTGACAGGCTAGCTTGGGTCTGCTGCAAAACCTGGACAGCAAGAGACCAAGTATTAACTGCAGATAGCAGAGCCTGCAGGAGCTTAGTAGTTAATGAGTATAGTATTCTTCCAGAGCACTGCAAGGTGAGCATGTGGCTCAAAAATCTCCTGTGGCATTCCAGGGTCAATGTTGGAAGGCAGGAACAGGAAGGTATAGGAACTGGAGATAGATGAATCTGTTACCTTTTGAGTGATCTCCACCACTCCTCTGTGGAGTTGGTGCTAAGGTTGGACTGTGCTGCTTGATGCTTCTCGTTCAGAATTGAGAACAGAGCTTGGGGCTTGCAAGCTTTAGCATCCCTGTTGGGTTGTCACAGGTCAGGTCTGCACTCCAGCAGCTCTGCTCATTCACCTGTGCCATCAGGGGGGCTGAGTGATGCCCCTGTGGGTGCAGGCAGTGCCTGTGGAGCTGGCATCTGAGATTGCCCTGCTGACATCAGGGTGTTCACTTGGTCTTGCAGGAGTGGTGGGGGAAGGAGCTGCTGGTCAGGGTGGCTCAGGTACACGGAGCAGTGAGCTGCCTAAGAACACAGGCTGGGCGCCTGCACTGCGCTTGGGATTGGAAGCTGGTACCTGATCTGGGTTTGCTTCTGGCATAAGGCCCCTCTGGGGCACCTCTCTGTGGCTGAGGCACAGGAACCCAAAGCAGGCAGCTGCTCAGGCCTCATGGTCTGCGGAGCAGCAGTTTATAGCCCCAGGTTAGGGCTCGGACTCTTCCCCACCACGGTGCAAATCAAAGATTTAGACCAAAGTTCTTGCAGCTCAGACACCCTCTGAGCCAGGCATATGCCTGAAGCACTCTGAGGTGGTCAGAATGGCATCTCTGCTGAAAGTGAGGCTGTGGCAGTGCCATCTGGGATGAGCCTCCAGAGCTGTGCCACAGGCAGGCCATGCACAGACCTGGCTGCAGCTGCTGCCATGCTCCTTGGCCCTGAGTTCCGTCAGGGGAGAGGGGCTTAAAGTGCCTGCCAGGCAGGTAGCACGGTGAGAAGGTGTGGTGTAGCCATCCACCTGAGCTTTGGTTATGGACTCACCCCCATTGTAGCTGGAGTTTTAAATGAAGGCAGGTTAGAAAAACCTGCTGCAGCCAGGCACAACCTTTAGCCACATTCCTGGCTGTACAGGGCAAGAGGGAGCATGTGTCCTGGCAGAGGCAGCAGCTCGCAGCTCGCCTCACAACCACCATCAGGCCCAAAGGCAGAAGACAGCCCTTGGCTGCTCAGCTGGGTGACTCCTCTCCTCCTCTGGCCAGCCCTGGCTGCTTTTTGGAAAGGATCAATGTTCTGCCATAGCTCCTGGGGGAAGGCAGCTGCAGGTGCTTCTCCATTACGGTCTGCCCTGCTGGGATCTTGTGCACGAACCTCGTCAGTTCTACGGTAAAAATCAGGCAAGTGTGAAATCTGCCTGCCCCACAGCCTGCTGCTGGGGCTGCGATGTGGCACTGCCAGCACAGAGCTCCTGGCATGGCACTGCTGGGCAGGGGGAAGCAGCTGCAGCAGCTCTCTGCTCTTCTCGGCCAGCAGTTACTCTCTTGAAGGTTGGACTTGATGACCTGAGAGGACTTTCCCAACCAGAACATCTCTGCGATTCTGTGGTTCTTGTGATGGGACAAGTAAGCAGCACTCTGTGCCCAGCAGCAATGCCTGGACTCTGCATGCACCTGGGATGCTTGGCTAAGGCGTCCCGTGGGGCATGCTCTAAACAACCTCTTCCTCCTCTCTCTGGCATTTCCCACAGCTGCCTCCTCCTCCTCCAGCTCCACAGCAAGGCCCAAGAGCAAGCACAGCCAACAGCCACCATAGCAAACACAGGAGAGCTGCAGAGCTCAGCTTGGCTCTGCTGCGTGTTGGCACCCAGTGGAGCAGGAAGGTGCATGGAAGGGTGGCAGGGACAGCGGAGGGCACAGAGCAGGGCACAGACCTGTGTGCTCACAGGGTCCCCAGGCAGACATTTCCTCTCTCCTCCTTCCATAAAATGAGGGAAGAGACACGTTTTAATGACAGGCTGCTGAAATGTGCAGTCCCTGCTGATCTGACATTGGGCAGGAAAAGTGTCTACAGAATCAATTTTTAATCCGTGTAAACAACTGAATTATGAATGACAAAAATATCACTGAGCACTTAAATATTAATCACATCATTACTTAAATTAATACTTTGGGTGCAGTGTTGTGATAAAGAATTTTACTTTGGCAATGCTGCTGTGCTGTCTGGACAGGTGTGTGGGGGGACAGGACTGCAGTGCCCCCCGCCATCAGCGGGGCTTGGGACTGGGGGTTCTGTGCTTGCCACAGCCTCTGTTGCTGGTTATCCCACAATACACTGAGTGCACTTCTAAAAGGCAGATTCATTAAGCTACAACTTGGTTTTCTGTTCAAGAGGACAGATGTCAAGAAAATGGCTGAACTGGCCCCAAGCCAGGGAGCAACCTCCCCCACCTCAGAAGCTGTGCCAGTGGTGTGTGGTGTGCAAGGCTGTGGCTGTTCTCAGCAAGAGGCTTCCTTGGGAAGACCAAGGATGCTCCAGTAGGAGCTGTGAGTGCAAAAAGCCCTGGCTGCTTCCAAGCTGGAGTTGGGTGAGCTTTTCTGGATGAGATGATGCTGGGAGGCTGGAAGCCCTGCCCTCTGCTCCCACCTCCACAGGTGTTGCTGGGAGCTCGCCTGGTGACAAACTGGTCCCCAGCATCACAGCAGGCATCCGCAGGTCCTTGCGCACAGCACATGGCTTCCTCCCCTGCCCAAGCGGCTAGGAAAGAATTTACTGGCACTCTTGTCCTTGTGGGCTGGCTGGCTGTGTTGTTTGTTTTTAATCTAATAAAAAGAGATCTTAATATCATAGTAAAATCAGAACCAAGCTGGAAACTCCCCCCGTGGCATTCTGGCAGAACATTATTGGAAATGTAAAAGCCTTCAGCAGAAACAACAGAAGCACAAAGGAATTGTAGAAATAGGATCAACAGGTTGTGTTCTGGGTGTGGGAGAAGTGGGAAAGAGCATCTGGGCGAGGCTTGAGCTGGGAGAGAGCTGCCAGGATGGGCTCTGGGGACATGATGCGGCATTGGCCAGGAGCAGGGTCCCACAGGGGTCGGGGTGGGCAGCACTGCAGAGTGACAGCTGTGCAGTGGGCAAGAGCAGGAGCAACCCAGGAGGAGGAGGAACAGCTGGCTGGGAAGAGCTGTGTGCTAGGAAAGTGGTGTCAGCAGAGTGGGCCCTGGCCAGGGAGGTGGAGGCAGTGGGAGGGCAAGCTGCCATCCTCAGGCTTGCAGCTACTTGGGCTGGTCCCGGGTCAGTCTGCTCCCTGTCTGCAAATTAGATCCCGGCCAGAAATGTGAAGAGTGTGTTTAAGTAAGAAAGCAAAGCATTTCTTGCAGAGGAGGAGACTGCTGAGGAAGCATTGGTTGCTTAGACTCACCCAATAGCTGCCCCCAATAGCTGTGATGAGTAACCCTGGCAGGAGAACTTCCCTTCAGAGGCTGCCATGGGAGTTGACTCTCTGCTCTCAGCATTGCTTTTCCTGATGAGCTCTCTGCAGGTACAGGTGCCAGTGGTGAGCAGGGAGAAGCAGGAGTGCTTTCTGCGTGTGGCGTTACAACATGCTGCACTGAGCTCCGCTCTTGGAACATAGCAGCCCCCTGAAATGTTAAATAAATCCTTAAACTATTCATCACTCTGTTTTTGGGTTGGCAGTTAAGCCTTTCAGCACTCTGCAAGTTTCTTTCCCCAGCAGTAATTTTGCTGGTGAAGAAATAGAGCTCAGGGCACTCTACAGAGGCCTCAAAATTTATGTTTTATTTTCATTACTGGAAGAGGCTTCGCTACATTGAAGAGCAGCCCAGGAAAATTTTGTACCCTGTCTCCCCTTTGCCCTGGCATTGTTGGCAAACCTCCCCTCTATGCATGGCCGAGCCCAGCAGCAGCCACCTCCTTCCTTTTGGACATGACAGAGTAAGGGTGGTGAGGAGAAGGAGGTTTGAGCCACAGCCCAGCTTGTTGAGGTGCAAGACTTCAAACCTTCAGTTGGCCATGCAGGTTTGCTCAGTGAATGAACCCTTTGCTCCCAGCATAGCACACTGCCTCCTGTGCATGCTAAGGACATGCATTAACTGTCTGCTTGCTGGAATAAAATGGAACCCTGTAGAAAGCAAACTGTTTAGTTGTCTTGGGCAGATAGCCCCATGACAACAAAATCTCCAAATGAGGAGTTACTGGAGGCTTACGAAGCCCTCTATCAATGGCAGCATGCACAGGGTGCATGCTCTGGGGCTGATGGAAAGCAGGGGATGAAGAAAACCAGCAAAGTTACTACATTTAGGGGCTAGGGGAGCATTTGGTTACTCTCAGAAGTAACTCAGCTCAGCTGAGTGCTGATGCAGACAGAAGAGCAGGCAGCAAAACCTGGAGCTTGCTGGAGAGGGCAGGGAGGTTTGTGGCTGAATTCAGCAGGGACTTGCTAAGTCCAGTCCCAGTGAACCTGCAGAGCTGATTGAGAAACAAAGGGCACGGTAATGAAATCTGCAGCTGCACTGGCAAGGGAGCAGACAGAGGTGCAGGCTGTGCAGAACAGGTTTCACTGTGTTGCATGAAACCCCCAGCCCAGAGCCAGAGGTGTGGGGCACAGCTGGAAGCACCAGCGGGCAGCAAACCTGCCCCTTACCACAGCCAGGGTGGGCACATGCCCTCCCCAGCTGGGTGGGGGCTCTGCCATCTGCTGCCCTCAGTGCCAGGCCAGAACGCTGGGAGCAGGGTGCTGATGCTGGAAGGAGGGAGGCAGTGAGGCTGCTGGCCGTGGCCTCTGGCAGGGCCTGCTGAGCTTATTAGCTATGGCAAGGGGAAGCCCTGGACTGGTGTCAGCAGGGGGGGACATGGGGCTGGCATGGCCCAGCTGAAGGGACTCTGGACAGTGAGATCCAGCAGGCTGTGGAGACTCTCTGGGAGATGGAGGAGTCCAGTGGGCAGGGCTCCGAATGGGCTCTGGAACAGGAGCTGCTGCAGGTGGGCACAGTGCTGCGCTGCCAGAGGGGTGGACTCAGGCACCTCCTAGGTCCTCCCCAGCTGTCTCCTGCAGTTCTTTCAAGAACATAAATTGTGCTGGGTTGCCTCTCCTGGAAAGACAAAGCCTTCTGAGTGTCAGGAGGGGAGAGGTGGGAGCAGCAGCAGCCAGGCAGATGCCTGCTTTGTTGTCTGCAGGGCGTGCTTGCTCAGGACGGGGAGGAAGCTGGAGTGATGCAGCCGAAGGGCACCTCTGGTGCTGTAACCAGGTGATCCCCTGGGCTCACAGGTCTCATTTCCTTGTCTTTGCTCACAAAAGACCTACCAGGCTGCTTTCTTCTGCCAGACCCTGATCTCCAGGTTGCTGGTTTGCCAAAACGCTGAGTGTTGGCTGGCCACTTAGCCAGCACTGACAGGTCCACGCAGCTGATCTCAGTGGAGGGGCAGCCTCTCCTCCAGCAGGGAAGGGCTTTGATGGCACTTGATCAAAATGACAGCCCAGCTGGAGGAAAAGCTCGTGGCCAGGAGCTCCTCTGAGGAACCATTTTCAGTCCTGTTAGCAGGACGTGGTGGGCAGGGAACTGGTGATGGAGGTGCTCATGAAAATGACCCTGCCAGGCATGAGGTGAGCATCTCGCGGGCATTTTCCCCTGGGGGGTCGTGGGGCACGATGCCAGGGCAGCTGCACGGCTGTTGCTGCTGCTGCTTCTGCTGGGGTGTGCCCCCTGTCTGTGTCTGCACACAGGCTCTGCCTGGGGACACGGTGGGTGCACCACCCAGGCAGCTGCCTTTGCACACTTGTTTGTCACCAGAGGAAGCCACTGCCCTACCTTGGGCACGCCGAACCGGCGCAGCCGCGCTGCTGGGCTCTGCAGAGCCCTGGAGCCACAGGTTTGTCCGGTTTGCCCATGCCCCTCTCTTTCCTCTTCTTTTCCAGGATAAGTCGTCTGTTTAATGGCACAGAGCCCATTGTCCTGGACAGTTTAAAGCAACATTATTTCATTGATCGAGACGGGGAAATTTTCAGATATATATTAAGCTTCCTACGGACATCTAAGCTGCTGCTCCCAGATGACTTTAAGGTAAGCAAAGCCAGAGTCTGCAATCTTGTTTTTCCCTTTCGTTCTGCCAGCTGTTTTGGTGCAGGTCTGTTGGTGTGCTTGCCCTAAACACACCTAACTAAATGTTGCTGTTTATTGTTAGGGTTTTTAGTACTTGTGTGTTACACCAGGGATGCTGTTATTTAATAAATGGACCGATGGTTGTCATGGATACCATAAAAAGTTAAACGCTGAAGCTTATGGCTAAATCAGTTTTCCTAAACTAATTGTGTTTTCTCACACTTTTAGCTTATTTATCAGGGTATAACGACAATTAAGAAGCAACATCAGCAACTAGCACTTAGCAGGCAGGGCTTAGTGCTCAGAATCTGAAAGGGATGTTTTAAATTTGATACTAAGAGGACCTAAATTGTGTAAATCTTCTTCTTGTTGCTATTAAAAAAGAAACGCCCTTAAACAAGCCCCTGAGGATTTGTGTGAGAGATAACTGATGCAGATGCTTTGATTTCAGGAAGTAATCTTTTACACAGTTTATGAATGTCAAAATATTCTTGGGAGCTGGAACTGGCTGAGGGCTTTTTGAGGAGCAGTCCGTGTTTTCTGTGAAATAGAGGTGCTGGCTGATGCTTTGCAAATCCAAATCCTGATTGTTAAACCCTCTCCTCCTAGCCTTGTCCATTTGGCTCTGCCAAATGCAGTTACGAAACTTGCAACATTGTCATCCTTATGTATGAAAATTAGAAGACAAAAGTGTCCAAACTGTAGATGACAAGATCCAACAAAGGCTCTAACTCCAGGATGAAGTGATGAATAAATTGGGATGGCAACAGGGATCTGCTCAGTTAGAGCACGCGGAGCCTTGCTGGAGAGGGAAGTTCCAGCACCATGCAGTGAGGTCTCACTTTGCATGTTGGACTAGGTAGGCAAGGTCACTTGGCCAGTCGTGACTGAGTCAGCCTGGATTTGTGCTTGCTGTGGTGGCTTTAGCTTCAGAGTGCAGCTGATCTCAGGCTGCAAAGCACTCCCCAGCCATTCACCCAAGCTACAGCGCAGTGGTATTTGACCCTTCCACAGGAGTGGGCACAGCTGCTGTTGAGCATATGTGCTGTGGAATGGGGGGACACATCCAGTCCCAAGGGAGGGAGAAATGTGGGCACTCATGGGTAGTTTTGGAGCTGCAGCCCCAAAGGGCTGTCCTGAGCACCGGCCTTTCTGGGGAGTGCTGGGGAGGTCAGGGAGGCTGGCCTGTGGGTTGGGATGCCAGTAAGCACCGTGGCAGCCAGAGCACAGAGGGGTGGATGCCAGAAGAGCTCTTGACAGAGAAATAGGAAAAGACACACAGGTAGGAGTGAAGCTAAAGACCAGGCTGGTCCCGTGCAGTGCCAGGAGGAGTAGCTGGAGAAGGGGCACAGATGCAGTGCCAGACGGACGCTTTAGCGGCAGCAGTTTGGGCAGTCCAGTGGAACAGAGAGGTGTGAGAAGAGAGGGTACAAGGGACGTGTTCAAGCTGCTCATGGCCTCAGCTGGCACCCAGATTTTAGAGGTGCAGTGAAACAAAACCAGCAGGATTGGGTGAGAGCCTGGAGGTGAGAGTGCTGGTGGATGCCAGCGACTTGTCTGCGCAGTGAGCCACTGGCAGGGCTGGGAGAGACTCGGGAGAGCCGGCACGGTGCCCAGGCTCAGGCTGCTGTTCCAGACCAGCTCTTTGCATAGGGTTAACTGTACTTGCTTTAGTTCCTCCCCGGGAGAGCTTCAGAGCAAACCCCAGGCTAATGAGGGCTCAAGAACAAAGCAAAGTATTGCTAGGTAGGGAGTAACTAAATAAAAATGCAGAGAAGAATGCAGTGCGAAGCGGTATGAAAAGTGCCTTGTAAACGGATTTGACTTCACAGAAATCATCTAATTTTACCAGCGTGATTAAAGTGACAGAAGACAATAATCAAAGGCAGCAAACAGAATCACTCCTTGCTTCTAAATGCAAAACTCTATTTAAGGTATAAAACCTGACAGGTTTTCCAGTGAGACTTGCATTAAATGTTCTTTATGTCAAACAAAGAATTATCAAGTGTTTTGAATATTTATTAGTTTTACCCCTTAATTTAATCAAGCAGTTTATTAGCCTCAAGGTTTAGCCAAGTTGCTTTTCAACTTGAATTGCTGCTCAGATGGTTATTTTGGAAAGTTTGGAATGCGAGCACTGCACCAGCATTGTTGTGCTTGCTCTTTAAGTGTTGTTTTCAGACTAAGTTAACACTGAAATGCAGAGAGTGGGGTATGTGTTCCTAGGCTAGTGATTCTTTATTATCAGCTCTGACTGGTGTGTTTACAGTGAATATTAATTACATTGACAACTACTAATAAGCCAGAACTTGAAAGTGTGTAGCATCCGAGAGGTCTCCCTGCTGAAAGCAAGACTCAATTCAGTTCACATAATTTCCCTGGGTTTGGGGGATTTTAAGCCACATGAAGTGTGCTGAGAAATTACCCTGAGTAGTTTGGCTCCTCTGCAGCCAGCCCCTGCTGAGCAAGGGCCTGGTAGCAGCCTGGAGGTGCTTACAACTCCCTCTTCTGCACCGGCTCAGAGTCCTGTGCGTGGGATCACAACACCTTGAGCAGCAGATGTCCCGGAGCGGAACGTGGAGCCAGCGCCCTCCAGTCTGCCCCGCTGCTGTGTTTAGGGGGTGGCTGCCCCTCCTCTGCAGCCCAAACACTCTCTGCCTTGATCTGCCCCTGCCTCCCCAGGACGTTCATGAGCAGCAGCTCTCTCTTTCACTGCTAGCACACAGCCTCATGCAAAACCAGGACCTGCACTCTTTGCTTCCTGAAGCCTGACTCCCTGCGAGGACATCTCCCTGCAACAATGGGCGTAGGCCATGTGGCTGTCGCCGCTCTTACCTGCTGGAGGGGAGGACATCTGAGTTTCACGGGGACAGTAAGGGTCACCCGCAGCAGCAGAAGCACAAGGCTGACATGGTGCTGCCTCATCAGCGGAGTTTGCAAACTGAGTGTGGTTGCAGCTCCCCAGCTGACCCCAGCACATGCACCCTTGTCAGCACTGAAGCGAGCAGCTGCCGCTGCTAGCCAGCACTCACACGGCAAAGAAGCCGTGAGTCAGGCTGACAGTTTGCTGTTCCAGCTAGCAAGGACTAACAAGTAAAAAATGGGCAGAAAGAGCCATTTCAGCCTGTTCAGGAGTCACGATTAGGAACAGAAATGAAGGAGCTCTTCAGCAGTGAGAGAGCAGCACCAGGAGAGCCGTGGCGCTGCAGCAGCTGCCGGCTGGCTCTGCCTGCAGACAGCAAGCAGCTCTCTGCTGACCCACTCATGCGGCAGCAGCACGGCTGGCCTTGCAGTCACACTTCCCATCTCCTCCCCAACAAGATGTCACCCTTGTCAGAGGTGACTGCTGGATTCAGCCAATGTGAAATCCACCAGCAAAAAGCTTTGCTGCTGAACCGCAAGCAGAGTTACTTTGGGAAAGACAAAAGCTTGGGGCAATCTGTTCACCTTTGCCACAAGCTCTACCTCCTGTCCAGACGTGGTGGGTGGAGAAAGGCTGTGTGTAGCCCACCTGGCTATCTGCTCCCTTTCCCAGCCGACTAGGCAGAACATCACCACGACTGCCTGCAACAGCCACGAGGTGCTGGAGGCTCATGGTAGCTCATGAAGGGCTTTTTGTGGTGCTGTACAGCAAGACCAGAGGCCAGCCTGTCCATCTGCCCTTCCAATCCAGCAAGAAGCACCTTACCAACCGTAAGCTCTTTTTTAGACACGCTGAACACAGATACTCTGAGTTTTCAGGACCTACTGAAAACAGCAGGAGACTTTTCATTGCTTTCAGTAAGCACTGGTTGCTCCTTAGATTGCATGTCTCACTTTGCCCCAAAAAGAGGTCTGTGGGACCAGCAGATGCCCAGAGAGCCTTTGTTAGGCCCCTGCACACACCTGAGCAGTTTGGTGGCAGGACTGTGTCCTGCATAAAGAGTTCAGAAAGTTTGG
Organism: Psilopogon haemacephalus; assembly: GCA_013396835.1. Lineage (NCBI taxonomy): Eukaryota > Metazoa > Chordata > Aves > Piciformes > Megalaimidae > Psilopogon > Psilopogon haemacephalus. The sequence goes on along the minus strand of VWZI01020604.1, from coordinate 1,396,248 downwards.
GGCAGGGTTTTTTTTTAATTTGGGCCTCTTATCCTTTCAGGTTTAGCCTGATCCTACACTCAGTGACCAGGGAGCTTCACCAGGGGTCAGAGAAAAGCAGTGATGGTTCAGCAGAGGGTGCTGACTGGGGACAGGGGAGGAGGCTCTGGGCTGATGATCTCTTACCTGAGCCAGTCGATCACTTGGCATGTCCCCAGCTCTGCTTGTTTGCATGGTGCCTTCTGTGGGAGTTCTTCTGCAGTCACCTGCTCCTTCTCATCTGCCAGCTACTGCCTTGAATGTGTTTGCTGCTCTCATTTCTTCCCACTTCTTCATACTGCTCTCTGTGCCTTCTCTGGTGCTGTTTCCTCCTTCAGAGTGTGTGCATATTGTCCCAGGCTGAGCAGGCATCAAAGTGCTGTAGAGGATGGACCATCCCTTTTGCGACTGATAACCTTGCCAGTGTCAGTGACTCTTCATGCATCTGTGGGCAGCTCTGGGGTGGGGGAGCAGCTCTCCACTACCAGCAGTGGGTCTGTGGTGCCAGATTTGAACAGAGCTAACTGCTTTGGTTCAGGCATTTCCTGCAGCAGCACATTTTACAGGTTAATTCCAAGCTGCTGCAGAGAGCTGCACCTTTCTGTGCCACCTGTTCAGTGGCCTTTGATTTGCCCTCTTCCCTGAGTCCAGGAGCAGCACTGCTGCTATTTTTCATGTCCTTTTGGTGCCCAGTTCTTGACTGCTTCTTGTCAGGTCCCCTTCTCCAGTCAAAATGGTCCCAACCACTTACATTTGTAATGTTTCCATTTAGTTTCAGTGCAGCGGTGGAGAACTGGCATCATGTCAGGTGCTGACCTCCTGTTACTGGCGTGCTCCACAAGTCACACAGCACACCTGCACTGCAGCTTTGCCATCTGTAAAGGGGTGTAAGAGCCAGGAGAGCAAATGGCAGGTCTTTGCAGAGCAGGCTTAGTGCTGTGCTCGTTGGCCCACTGCAGAAGGCTGAAGGAGGCAGGGTGGCCAGTGTAAGCAAAGTGCCTGCTGGGTCCCTGTCTCTTTCTTCTTCGGCTTGGTCTGGTGGGCACTGCTGCCTCCTAGGATCTGGGGGGCTGCTCACAGCCTTTGACTCAGCAATGCACTCCTGCACTTGAGCTGAGGGGGATCTGATACAAAGTTACTAGTCAGATGTGCAGAAGACATCTCAGTCAGCGGGCTGGGAACTGGAATTGCCCAGAGCCCAGGCGAGGTGCTGCACAAAGGGCTGGGGACAGCATTGAGTGGCTGGCGTGCACGGCAGGTTGCTCACCGCCTCCGTGCCACTGACCAGGCTCCCCAGCTCACTTGAAATCCATGAATAATCATGGAAAGCAGGGAGCAGCTGAGCTGCTGTAGCTGGATTTGAGGCTCAGGAGTGGCAGGTGAGAAGTGAAGCTGAACTGACATCTCCATCTCCTCCCAGGCGTGCAGGAGGTGGCAGCCGAGCCCGCGATGGTCACTTGGGAGATCAGAAGCAAGTGGCTAAGGCCAGGAGTGAAGATCAGGGCTCAGGACACCTTCCTTACATCAACAGGCTTTTGCTTATTGCAAGCAGTTATTTTGAATGCTTAATCCAAAAGCAAAGCTGGCACTGGGTTTGTAGGCTAATGAAGGGAAGGTGAGCTGGGTGAGGTGGGAGGTGCAGGGTCACTCGGCCAGGCAGCACCAGCACAGGCTGCTCTTCTCTGCAGCTCTCAGGGGTACCTGTTGCTGGGCACTCCTGCTGGCAGCAGGCAAGCCTAAGTAGGTCAAGCAGGGAGCAATCCTCAATTTTAAGAGATCTATAAGCACCTCTCGTTCCTCTCTCTCTCTCATTTTGTTCCCAGGACTTTAATCTTTTATATGAAGAAGCAAAGTATTACCAGCTGCAGCCAATGATCAAGGAACTGGAGCGGTGGAAACAAGAGAAAGAACAAAGGAAACATTTCCAGCCTTGTGACTGCTTGGTCGTAAGAGTGACTCCAGATCTAGGGGAGAGGATTGCACTGAGCGGGGAGAAAGCTCTCATAGAAGAGATCTTCCCAGAGACTGGGGACGTGATGTGCAACTCGGTGAACGCCGGCTGGAACCAGGACCCTACCCACGTCATTAGGTTTCCTCTGAACGGCTACTGCCGCTTGAATTCGGTGCAGGTAATGGCCCTGGGGTGCTGCCTCCTCTCTCTGCCGGGGTGGGTTCTTCGCATTTCTTGCTCAATTATATGCAAATTATTTGCTTCTGCCCAATTACCTTCAGTGCTTCGACTGCAAGGAGACATTTTCTGCCTGGTGAGATCACAGTCTTCCAGGTTCTCCCCAGTCTGAGCAGAAAGAATAGCTGGAGATTCGGTGTCTGTTGGTGCCATGCTGGTCTCATAATGGTGTTATACTGATAAATGCTAATTTTTTCATCAATGTATAGCCTGCAGCAGGTTTCTTCTTTCCTTCAAAGTGCCCCGAGGAAGAGAGAGTTCCAA
>VWZI01020604.1:1372132-1393727 GCA_013396835.1 Psilopogon haemacephalus | reverse complement strand
AAAAAAAACTCCACAGCATTTTATAGAAAATGCAACAATGTGTAAATGCATAATTTATGTCTCACTCATAATTAAATGATGGTGCCTGCGGGATGGACTTAAAAAAATTGATCTCTGCACTTTTTTTTTTTTTCAAAAGGATGTTCTATAAAAATTGCCCAGAGTATTTTAAACAAAATGTATTTCATTTTATACTCTGAGTTTTGACATTAGGCTTAAAATTAAACACGGGAAACAAAAGAAGATAACTGGGCAGATAGGTAGATGGTGCTGGAAATAAATAGGTGGCTTGTGTGGCAGCAGCCTTAGGGGCAAGAACTGCCCTTTCACCAGGGCTCACCATGGCCAGGGCTGTGTGCTGTAGCTGTCCTTGGGCTGCAGGGAAGGAGCAGCAGTGGTGGTGGTGATGATGATGATGATGCTGCTGCTGTTCGCTTGTGCCTTAATTAACAAAGGCAAAACAGAGCTCCTGGGTTCTGCATCTCTGCCTGGAAGATGTGCTGCAAATGCCTGTGTCCTGGGGAGTGAAATCCTCTTACAGGGGAGTGTCTCCAAAGTGATGGTGCCCACAGATGGGCTGTGGCTGTAGATATTAGCTGGGTGCCTTAATGGTCCTGATGAGCTTCCCCATGGACAGACACTCACAGAATGGGTGGCTCATGGGACAGGCTGGCCAAGCAGGTTGGGGAGGGAGGTGCAATAGCAAGGGAGGGCAAGAACCTGGAGCCCTTGATTACTTACTTACACAGAGGGCTGAGGCAGCCATCATCTCCCAGGCTGCCACTTGACAGCATTTTCAGGAGACCTGCAGCTACCAGGATGTGTAAAGGTGGACGGAGATGTTTTAATGACCTGCACTTGGCAGCCACCTCCCTCCTTGGGGCAGCATTCCCTGGTGCACTGTGCACTGGCAGATACTTCTGTCTGAAAGCTTTCTAAACCCAGCTATTTGGGGTGATTTTTGGTTCAAGACTCCCAAGTGTTTTATTTGGTTGAACTTTAACAGTCCAATGCCTCTGGTTAATTTTGCACAGTTTAGCAATTTCACGTTTGGCAAGGTTTAGAGTGGGCTGCCCCAAAAACAGAAGGCCGGAGGTGGGTGGGAGGCAGATCTGAAGGCTGAGTGTGGGAACAGTGCTGCATTCGTCCCTGTGCTGGGTAGGGAGGGGAGCAGCTGCACTTTAGCTAAGGTAAGGGGACGGGAAGCATGTTGGTGCCTCCGCCACACCGTGCATGTGCCGCAGCTGGCTGCATGCAAGGCACTGAGCCCAGCCAGGTGCTGGGTGCTCACAGTGCTTAGCACCTGGCTCTGCTCTGTGCAGTGGGGTGCTGCGAGGAGAAGGGTGCTGCTAGCAACAGCTGGATGCTGATTACTGTTCCTATTTGAATGTGTTTTGAAGTCAGGCAAAAATCAGACAGAATCAGAGAGTCGCTTTGCAAGTTCACATTGTGAAAGAAACAGTCTGTCAGAGTCCACAGTATAAATCATGGGATTAAATTGCATCATTTTACTAAAGTACAGTATTTACTGTGTAATTAATAGAAAGTGCTTTCAGACACTTTCTGGAAAAGGATGCACTTCTGAGGCCAAAGGCTGATGAAAGCAGCAGCTAATGAGCATTGGCTCAGCTGCACTCTGGTCAGCGCTGCCCTTCCCCTTCTCAGGGCTTTTTGGCAAAACAGTATTAAGGTAGAAGCTGGAAGCAAAGTGAAGCAAATGCAGACTGAAGGGAAATGGGCTGGGAGAGGGTGTGTTTGAAAAAGCAGAATGATTTCCAAAGGGTCTCAAAGAGTGACACAGTGAAGTCAGCTGTTAGTTGGGATAGGTCCCTTTGCTTCCCCTGTGCCCTGCTGAATATATTGGGCAGCACAGCTGCAATATTTATCATTTCTTTGAATCGTTGCAAACTATTCTAATTAAATGTTTTGTGTGGAAAAAACAAAGAATGTCAGCACTTGGTAGCCAAAAAAATAAATATAGTAGCGACTAATGGAATGCCCATCTGGAGTTACACACAGAGTTTTCCTAAGGCTGACAGTTCACAACAGGAGATACAGGAGCTCACCTTAGAGTCGATCCTGTGATGCTGCTAAGTGTTGAGCACTGAGTCTTCATCACTGAGAGTCTCTTTGTTGGTATTCTGCAAGATGTAGATGCAGTGCAGCAAGTGAAAGTATCATCTTTCTATTTGGAAAACCTTCCAACAGAATCAGATGTGCTAGGAATGCTGAAAGGGGGAGCTTGTTAAATCCTCTAATGTGTGTGTGGTTGCCTGCATGGGGGAGAATCACAGCTGGCACTCACTTTTTTGCATGCTCTCTTTGGAGATGTCCAGGAAAGTAGCTCTGATTCGATTCAAGACACTGACTGGCTTCCCTCTCTACCTTACCTCCAGAAAGGGTCATGCACAGCGAGTCAAATGCACTCCATGGTATTTAAATCTGTTCCTGTTCACCACACCGGCAGCCTTGTGCAGGCACACACCAGCCAGAGCTCAGCTTTCTCCTGGACTAGAGCTCAGCCTCATCCTACACTTAAACCTCTGCAGTGTTTAAGCCTTCTCCCCACTGTTTACAGGATTTGGGCTGTTTTTCCCTGGCTGAGGAAATTGATGATGCCAAGGTTTGTAACAGCAGCTGATAGCCTGCAGTCTGCTCCTTGGCTTTGTTGTGTGCAGTGCTCTGGGGTGTGGTGCCTACCTGGACGGGTGTTTGCAGAGCTGGCTGGGGAAGAGCAGCCCTGTGTTGTTAACAGGCAGCCTTCCATAGCTTTGGACTGAGGCAAGCCAAGGGCACCCCCTGCTCCTTTAGTCTTACCAGCAGATTGATTTGTAGAGGTTTTCAGCAAGGCTGTCAGTCACATCTCTCTCTGAAGCCTTACCTGGTTCAGCTAATGGAGCAGCCTCCTCTCCTGTGCCTGGTTGCCTCTTCTTCATCTGGCCAGCTCTAGGGACAGGGATGCATAGACCAGTCACAATGCAGCCCAGCCTGTGAAACAAGCCTGTGTCCTTGTCCTGCTCCCTCAGACTTCTGCCTTCCTCTTGCAGCAGCAAGGTGCTGGTGCCTGCCCCACAGAGGAGGAGCTGGGAGCTCACTCCCAGAGATACTTCAGTAACCCCTTCTCCCACCCTGCCTTCTTATCTCTTCCAGCTCCCTTCCATACTCTGCAGTGCTTTTTTTTTTTTTTTTGATCTTTCAGGCCTACAAGTTTCTTACAGCATAAAGGATACAAAAATCAGGGCAAAAGTCACTGAGATCTGGCAGATGAAATTTCATGAGACCATTAGGTCCCTATGTCCTGAGGCCAGGCAAAGCTCCTCAGGCAAGTTGGCTTCCAGCAGATCTGGCAGGGCTTAGGCAAAGCTGTGCTAGAGCAGCTCCTTTCTTTTGCCTCTCCTTAGCAGCCAGGGTAGCAAGCATAAGGGTTTAGTTGCCACTACAAACCCAAACCATGGATTAAAATGCAGATGGGTAAGACAGGTGGCCTCACAGGAGAGTTCCCACAGATTAAACCCAGCAGATGCTGCTGCTGCCAGGCATTGCACCACCTCAGACACACTGCTTTTGAAATCAGGTACCCTTAGTGCCAGCCCCAAGCCGATCTGTCTGCAGAAAGCAAGGCCAACATCCAGGCTGCAGAAGTGCTGCACCATGGCCTCACCTAGGTCTGTGTGAGTGTGAAGGCTGTGGTCTGCTCTGCTGCTCTTTAAGCTGGTCAGAAATTACAGAGTTCTCTTCAGTGCTCCTGCAGCAGGTGTGACTGCTGAAGCACTTCCCAGGGCCAGTAAAACCAAACAAGAAAGAATTAGGTAACGAAAACCTGTGCCAGTGTGCAAAGAAGGTGGGTCTGCTGCTGAGATGCTTTTCCATGCTGAGGGAACAAGTCTGCAATGGCGCAGTCCCTGTTGGCTGTGGGTGGCAGAGGGCTGCCAGGTGGAGAGGTTGGGGTTACCACAGTCATCAGGCTTAGTAGATCATGGGGTGCTCTGCCCAGCATGGTGGGCCCGAGTGCTGTAGCAGTCAGAGTGGCACCTTGGGCAAGGCTGCTGCAGACCAGTGCAGGCTGCTCCTCTGGGTGGCTATAGCAGAAGAGAAAAGCACAGAACCATTTCTCCAGCTGTCTGCCCTGCGCTCAGGAGAGCAGCCAGGGGCAGGGAGCGAGCACAGCATCCCCTCTGGTGGGGCTGGCATTGTAGGTCTGCCAGAGGTGGAGCTGTATCTGCTCTCCTCTGATGCTGAAACAAGCTTGTGTGGGTCCTGCTCAGCTGGAAACTATTAGCGTGCTCAGGGCCCCATCAGGATGTTCTAGGGTCATCTGCTGTGTGACAGCCTCAGCAGTTAAAGCTGCCTCTGGGTTCCTTAAACTCACACATCTAAACCGCACCAACTTTTCTGTAGCAGGAGTCAGAGCAAATCTGTATATGGGCAGCAGAGATTGACCTCTTCCTTGGGCCAGAAGGTTGCCCTGTTGTCCACTCTGGGCTCCTCTTCCCATCCCTGGAGTGCTTTGCTAAAAGCAGTGCTGCCTTCCAGCCAGGAAGAACCCTGCTGCCGGCAGGGTCTGGTGGAAGTGTCCCTCAGCCTCCCAGTCCATTCCCATCTGCCCAGGCAGAGCTGAGGAATGCTTGCAGCCCCTCTCGGTGCGGCCGCTCGTGTTGGGAGTGAAAAATGGGCACTTTGTGTTAGGACTTAAACCCCATGTTGCTTTCTCTCCCCAGTAAGAGTCAGCATCGATATCTGCACAGTCCAGTCTTTTCCTCCGTAATGCACTGAGCTGCTTGCAGAGTGCTTATTGGGTTGATTAATTTTTGTTTTCTACAGAGGTTTGCTGAGAGCGAGACTTTAATCACAGTGCAGTCATTTAAGAATAACTTATGGAATTATAACTGAATAATATTAATTCAGCGAGGGCTCCAACCACCCAATCCATCACTCCCGTCCGCTGCTCCGGGATGCTTTTATCACCAAAATGTGCTCAGTGTGAATCTGGTTTCTGTGCCCACGTTGCAGGTGCTCGAGAGGTTGTTCCAGAAGGGCTTCAGCGTGGCAGCCTCGTGCGGCGGCGGGGTGGACTCGTCGCAGTTCAGCGAGTACGTGCTGTGCCGCGAGGACCGGCGGCCGCAGCCCACCCCCACCATCAGGATAAAGCAGGAGCCCCTGGACTAGGCCTCAGCCCCGCTCCTTTGTACCCCTGTTAGTGTTTGATAGCCCCGATGTGGAACACTAAGGACTGCAAAACAGTGTTAGCAAAGACTCCGACTCAAGGCTGCCCATTAGCAGTACTCTGAAACTACCTGTCCCGGCCGGCCCAGGCACCCGCACTGGCACCGCTGCGCGCTCTGCACCCAGCCGCTCCTGCGGCCTGCCGGCACCTCCTCTGCGCTCCGCAGCTCTGCCCCTGGGCAAGGCAAAGCTGCCCCAGCCCCTGCCCCGACCCGGGCTGCTGCAGAAGGACCAGCCCAAGCAGTCGGCATGGCTGAGCCGGAGCGAGGGGCGCAGCAGCCCCTCCAGCTGCACCCCGCTGCTGCGCTGCGTGGGACCAGGGCCTCAAGGGGCAAGGGGGTACCCCAAAACTGCACCGTCTGCCCTGACCACCGCGGCCCCACCATATCCGACCTGCTTTACACCCACACTCTCCACTCCGTTTCTGATTGTACTCGCTCCTGCTAGCAAATGGCTTATTTTTATACAGCAGCGTTCCCGCCTCTGGACAGACTCCAGAATCAGCAGGGGACCCATTTCTAGTCACCTGGTGCTCAGTACCCAAAACCCCACACAAACAAAACACAAAGCCCACAAAAATGTGCCAAGGCTGCTGATGGCAGCGAAAGCAGGGACCTGGAAGCACAAACTGAGATGCCATCCACCATCACCAGAGCGTCACAAAGCCAACCTGGAGCTGCAGGTCTCTCCGAGCCAGTGTCGTTCCACTCAGCAGCTGGTCAGTTTTGCATCATCAAAGCAGAGTGGTTCTAACGCGCAAGCTCTGCCACCCTTCATTTGCTGACCATGTTCCGAGCCCACGGTTTGGAGGGAACGTGAAGAGTTCTGGACGAGCTCAACTCCTGGGGCTGGAATTTCTGCAAAATAAAGTTCAAGCTCCCTCCCGCCATCGCCCAATGAGAGCAGGTTGCCACTTGCTCAGAATGGTTTTCCTCTATGGTTTTGAGCCCCTCTGTAGCTACCCTTTTGTTGTGTTGTTTTTCCCTTCCTGAAGCCTGCTGGCTGCAGGAGGTTTCTGCTCCTTCCCCGCCTTGGTACCGACTCTGCCTCGCAGGGCTTCCTAACTCAGGAGACAGCACCGTGCCTGCAGGTGCAAGGTGCCCAGTGGCATTCGGCTAGTTCCTGTTTAGTGCTGTTGGCTTGGTTGGTCCTCGAGAACTACTTCGCTTGTCAGCCACAGTTTAGTTCCTCCCACGTTAATTTATAGAACACCCCTGTAGATGCTGAACCTCACCGAAACTTTTTGTAGGCACAGAACAAGGGACAGAGCGCAGTGGTCCCAGAGCCTTCAGTGCCAAACGGTTGCAATCAGGCAAAGCAAACTGCCCCACGTTTCAGACTAACCTTTCCCGCAGCGGTGAGCTGTGCTGACTGTCCAAGGTGCAGCCCAGGCAGGGGTCTGAGTTTTGGAAAAGGGCTGGATACCTGTCCGTGGACAAACTGGACCTCTGCAGGGTCTCTCACCTTGTGACCCACCTCGGAACTCTCCCCTGGAAATGGCAGCCGACGCGTTTTTGGCAGAGCAGCCGAGCAAATCTGTCTACTTCAAAAGAGTTGTAAAGTTATTTTATTTTGTGGTTTTATACTTGTACGACATTCTAAAGTTGTTAGGCCTTGCCATGTTTGACTACACGGCAGAACTCACTTTGTATGTAAGATATCTGTAGAGTTGTATATGACACGTTTAATATTGTAAAGAACTGAAGGTCTGACTGTCACCTCTGTGTGTATGCACATTTCTTGGACTTCCTGCCAGAAACATTTCTGTCCAGCAGAGGCTCACGGCCAGGCCAGCAGAGTGGCACACGCACTGCAGCTCCTCCCCAGGGGTTCCACAGAGCCAACTACTTCTGGGTGGTTCTCCTCCGGCCTTAGGGTCCAACCAGCTTGATGTAGCCATGTCTTACAAACCAGAAGCAAGCAAAGGGTTTAATTTATTCCTTTCAGGCATTGACTTCACTTCTGAGTATCCTTGAATAATCCACTTAGCTTCTGGGGTCTGCCCTCCAGCCAGGTGTGTCCTGCCTTCTGGGGCAGCAGCACTGGCAGCAGCTGAGTGAGCCTCTGCCAGCACAGCCTCTCCCTTCATGACCCCCGGCCAGGGCAGGAGGGCAAACACCTCACGTTTACATTTACACACACGGCCCAGCTCTGCCACTCGTCCTCAGGCCAGGCCTCCCCGAGGGTCCCCCCAGGGTCAGCAGGGGCTGCCTGCCCGCAGGTCTGGGCACTGCACGTCTCCAGTGCCCGCCAAAGGCACTGCCTGGCAGCTGTCACAAGCTTGGAAGGGGCTGCTTCTAGACCTGCGTAGAGCTTTGGAGAGATTCGTGGTTGGTTGGTTTGTTTCCCTGCAGTTTGGTGTTTATTGTTATTTCACTGCTCAGTAGTGAGCTTAGGACAGCTCTTGCTAAGGTGGCATCATAAAGGGTGCCAGGCTGCACCAGCACAGTCAGTGTGAACTTGAGGTGCAAAGTTTGAGGCACGACACCACAACACTGACGGCAAAGCAGCACTGGGGCAAGGAGGAGGTGGAAGCCATCACCTGTGAGGGAGAAACAGACCTTGAAAGCAGCTGAACGTTGCACTAGGACACAGTCTTTGAGTTAGTCACTTCAGGCCACTCATTTAAAGTTTATCACAGTTTCATTTATATCTTTTTTACTTATTTCCCTATATTTTTAGGCAGCAATATCAGCAAAAACTGATTTGAATTTTTACTTCTGGCCTTAAACCATAGCAACATAACTTAATGAAGAGCATTGCCCAGCATTGCAGCACTGCAGCAGGTTTTAAGCACCAGAGAACCTCCAGGCAGGCTGCAGTGCAGATGGTTTCTGAGGGCCAAAAGCTAAGGGTGGTTGCCTCACCGGAGTCAACAAAGTTGTGCTGCTTGCTGAACACTCAGGCCTGCAGAACACGAGGGCTCGGCTGGCACTGTGTGTCCAACCCTTGCCCCACTGTGCTGCTCCCAGGCCTGGAGGAGAGGGGCAGGGGGAACGGAGCGAGCAGCTGCCCAGCGCATCCACGGCACCGAGGGTCGCTGACACTTATGGGAGGTCTGACAGGGGATAAGAAGCAGCAGCACCAACCATGGCAGCGCCTGGGTGTGGCATTTCTTTGTGGGTATTCTGTTCGTATTTCAATGCAAAAAATGTCTCTGAATTCAGAGTGCTTAAGAACTGCAAGGCCATGTGAAGCTCCTGTGTGATAAAGGACTGCTGCGTGTCACGCTCCACCTGTTACTTTAGTAAATTGGTTTATTTCTTTACAAAATAAGTACAAAGAAGGGAGTTATGTTTGCACACAAATGGGGGCATTTACCAGTATGTACAGAAATCATCAAAATAACGCAGTTCTAGTAAACACAAGGCCTTTATAAACAATATGTACAAATTATCGATACATCTGAAACGGAATTTTACACTTCCTGGCCTTAAATACCTTATGAATAATCTTTTGGCTAAATAGCAGCAGTATAAATTTTCTTCTGCTTTTCATAAACCTTAAAAAATAATTAAAACTTTTTTTTTGTTTTTAAAACTATTGGACAAATAGTTCTATTTGTGCTTTCGCTATGGTTTCCCATCAAAACAAACGAACGAACGAACGAACACTGCCTCCAAAAAGTGGCAAGCGTAACATAGTAAAACCCGAACAGATAAATAAGGACATTTCTCCCTTCCATGGTTACTGCTAATACTGCTCTGGCTGGAGTGCAGCTTCTGCCCCCCGCCTGCTTCAGGCTCCTCTCCATCCCCATTGAACAGGCTCACGCAGCTTCGCTTGGCTTTGGTGCGGGCCCCTTGAATTCCAGCTCAGCAAAGCATTCCAGAAACGTTCGTCCCACCTGGAAGGGCTGAACCCTGCTCACGGTGCCCCAAGGCAGAGAGGCACGGCCGGGCCCTGCGGCACTGCCGGCGGCACCGCGCTGCCAGGGCTGCTCCCTCTGCTCCTCGCTCTCTGAGAGTGGAGCTGCCCCCAAACCTGCCTTTGCAGTGACTTTAAAATTCCATGTGGAATACTCTAAAATCTTTACCGAACACCACTCTGTTAAAACTACCGTGGTCAAACCATACTCTGCAATAAATAAGGTACCTTTAAGAAAATAAAGCCCAGCCTCGACTCGCCTTACTCACCAGCTGCTACAAATGTGCAAAAGGTTGAAGAGCCTTCAAACTAACGTTGGAAGGTAGTCAAGGTAGCGCAGCTGGGACCCAAAGCCACAGATTTCATACACTTAGGATTTGATTCAGCCGGTGGCTCAGGAAAAGAGCTGTGCAGGAAAAGCAAAAACCCTAAATCTACCAAATAGGTGAGAGCATGCAGCAGCTGCTCTCTCGGCTGTGCAAAACCCTGCAAGTCTAACTACTGAAAACAGCCTCAGGAAACACCCTGGGCAGCCGTGGGCGCGGCTGGGCAGGCTACACAGCACCAACCCAGCCTCGGGAACGAGTGGAGGTGAACACCATGGTGAGCTCCCAGCCCCTGCTGGGAGATGCTTTGGGTGAGCCACTGCAGCAGCCTTCCCCTTTGCCTAATTTAAGCACATCCCCTTCAGCCTTCTCTAAAGCAGCCAAATGGAGCAAGACTTGGATGCTGTTGGATCTGTAGGTTTAACATTTAAAACCTTTTGCACGTTTTTTGTTGTGGGTTTTTTTTTTTTTAAAACCTTTTTTTTTAAACACAAAAGGAATTTATTGCATGTGTCTGACAATTTTACCAAACAAAAGTACTGAACGTTGACCTCTGAAAAAAATAGAAGGCACATTAAAATGACAGCTTCCCAATGCAAGTTGAGCTTCCGTATGGAGAAAGAAGGACTGTTGGCTTCATTTCAGCAGAGCTCTGTAGAGCAGCAGAGAGCGGCAGGTCTCTGGCTCCTGCTCCATGTAGAAGATGAAGTCCCTGAGGTTTACGCGGGTGATTTTCTGCCGTGCGTACTGCCGCGATGAGGGAGCCCCCAGGCCAGCCTGGCTGCCACCAGCCATGCTCAGGCCCTGCAAACAAAACACGCCAAAGATCAAGGCTCTAGTAACAGTGAAGGGTTGTAAGTTGTTTACATCCTTGATTTGCTGGCCTGCCACATCCAAGCTACCACCAGTCTGTGCCCACTGCCAGACCCCTGCACCAGCTCTTGTATCAGTGAACTTCTGTTCGTAATGGAAGGCAAACTTCAGATGTTGCAGACCAGAACCCATTTCATTGATGCATGAACAACTCCTGCCTCTTCGCTGGGAGACGCTTACCTCACTTACAGCAACTTAGCCCCTTCCACCTTCTCTCCTTTTCCCCACTGCCTCCTCTCCCTTGCTGCTCCAGTTCCACTTTCCTGTAACACGCCAACCTACCTGCTGCCTGCCTTGAGCTTGGCAGCTGCAAATGCCACAGGACAGCAAGCAGAGAGCAAAACAAATTATTTTGTGCTCCCCCTGGTCCATGCAGGGCTACAGAGAGGTGGCCTACAATGGGGCTTCCCTCAGACCCTTCTCTCCACCAGCTCCTGTTCCCTGCCATGACTGAAGGGAAAATCCATTCATGGAAAATCCAGTGCAGGAATCTGCAGAACTGCTGTGGTGCTGTGTTCTGCTAAGCTGTGAGCCAGGAGGCACTGAACAGCCAGAATCTGCCTGCTTTCAGGGGCTTTGGTGCACTGTCCTGACGGATGGGTAGCTGACAGGCTCCAAAACAACTGTATGGGGCTGGCAAGCTTCATTCCACTGCTGGAACTCACCTAGCTTGAAATTATGGTTTAGGAAGACTCAGAGTAATTATTGGTTCAGTAAGCACATTCTGAAGCAATTCTGAATCGATGTCAGGTGTGATAAGGCTTGGGCCACCCATCTCAGCCTGTCTGCTGCTTCCAGGAGCGTCCCCTGGTGCTGCTGGAAAGGCAGAGTAAGAATGGTTCAGAGCAAAGGCTGACTGAAGCCCTGGCAGATCGGAGGGTGAAGGAAGAAGAGCCTGCCTCAGAAGCAGGCTCCCAGAGTGACAGGGTAGAAAGAAAGTCTTGTGCTGAGGCAAGCTAAAGCAGCCTCTGACAGATGGGTCTCTAGCACTCCTCACCACAGGGTGCTCACCACCTCTCACCCCTCCAGAAACAGTCCCAGTCTGCCAGACTCTCCATCCATCACAAACCCTCTGCCTCCCAAACCTTCATCTCAGTCTCAAACCCACACAATGTGGTCCTCTCCCATCTTCACTGAGCAGCCAGGCAAGCACTGTCCCAGGGGTGGATGCCCCAGAGGGCTGCACGCACCCAGCTGCCACTCAGCAGCATTCCTAAGCTCCCTCTTCCCGGTACCAAGCCAACAGTTCACATGGAAGTTGTAAGAACATAAAATCCTTAGCTCCTTCCCGCCTCTGTGCCGCAGCACCAGATCTCATCAGCGCTTCCCAAAAGCTCCAAAGGCTACTGGGAAAGAGAACTGGCAGGGACAGCCACACCTCTTCTGGAATGCTGGCGGACAAACTCTCCTGCGCTCAGCAAGCCAAAGTGTCTGTGCACATTGCCTTGCAATCACTACAGCAGCAGGTGAATGGAAAGCAGAGCCAGAAACTCTCCACGGGTGCTGCTGCTGCTTGCTTCAGACAGAAGTGCTCCCACAGCACCTGGGACACAGAGCCCTGCCCTTCGCTTTCGCCATCGTTATTCCTGCTGTTGAACAATGCAGCGTCTTGGGATTTACTGTTCAGAAACCTGCGCACCTTCAGCTCTGAGCTCCAGAACCATGGAAATACAGCGAGGTATTCTTGTCAGGAAGCAGAGAAGGGCAAACAGAAGACTGCAGTTAATATTTTATCCACCCTTCCTTCGCCAGACAACAATCCAGCCCTGACATCACTCCTTTGAACACAGCCTTGAACTGCGGCGCTTGCTGCTCTGTGACCCAGACAGACGAGGCAGCAAGATGAAAGATCTGCTGGTTTTCTTCCCAGGCACATCCTTGTGGCAGGCCTGCACTTCAAGCCAAAGTCTGGCAGTGGGAATCATACAGTAACAATTCAAAGCCAAGCTTTCTGTGGAGGGAAAAAAGACCAAGAATTGTCTCTCCAAGCTCCATGCACCGAAAGGGAGAGAGAAGAGAAGGTGCTGATTTGTCTGCTCTTAGGAACTGGAGGTCTTGGATGGTAAGAAATATTCCGGAGACACTCTGCAGCAAGGCTGTTTACTTGCATGAAGTGCTATTAGATCTTTGGCCAAGAGGCACTCTGTACATGAAAAACAGGTCTAAGATGATGTCTGATTAGCTGCCCCAGGTAATTGAGAGTTTAATTCAGCACCTACTGAGGCTGGCAGTGGTGATTTCCCTGGTTCAAAGGAGAGTGGAAGCATCCTCGAACCAGCCTTATCCCAACGCACAGAACAGGAAGCCACAGCTCTCTGCCCTCATCTCAGAGTGACAATACTGAAGGAACTGCAATTCCAGCTACAAAGCCACTCTGAGGCTTCAAACAGGCACGGTGGGGGCTTTGCAAGAGCCTTTTGAAGGGTTGGTCACCCGAAGCTGTCCCCCAGGCCCCGGAAGCAGCAGCAGCAGCATCAGAGAGCATTCTCTGCAAGGTCCTTTGGAAGCATCCCTGCCCTGCACCGCTTGGCTGCAGCTGTTCCTGCAGCCTCCACCCTGGCAGGCGCGGGCTGGCTGCGCCCTGCTGGCTGCGCAGGCAGCTCCTGTGCCCTGGGCACACAGACACACGCCTCGCCCTGCAGACAAACAGCACCCAGCCCGACTGGCACAGGTATCTACAGGCACTGCAAACACCAGCACAGCTGCAGCGCTTCCAAGCCAGCGTGCAGTCGTTTCTGTACCAAGAGGAAGGTAAATCATGCCAAGCCATGGCTACAGTGAGCATTTCTCTTCTGCTATGATCCCTTGAGTTCCTCATTCCATGACGCTATTCCAGCCCAGAGGAAGGGGCTGCCACCACAAGAAGGATGCTTTCCGGGTGCCTGCTCTTTGCAGCTCTGAGTCCAACTGAAAACTTGCTTTGTGCAACAGCATCACACCAAAACCTTCCAGCTGAGAGAACTCAGCATCCCCTACCAACCTAACCACTACTACTCCCTTCCTCTGAGCGTCCACGAAAGCAGGGGCAGAAGGGCCACATAACATTTCAGGGAGAAAGTGTGGGGAGAAGAGAAGCCTGTCCCAATGCAACAAACAATGCAGATGTAAGCCAGCCATGTGCTGTGAGATCTACCTGCTCCAGGGGGTGAGAAGTGTTCAACTGCCCAGTCCTCAACAGGTCCTTCTCAGGAAGGAAACCCAACTGAACTCATGTTAGCATCCTAACCAATTTGTCCAGGCAGACCTCTGTATATCACTGCACGAATGGGAGAAAGCCAAGCTCACATTTTTCCTGCAGCTCTGCCTTTGGCAAATGCTTTTAACCTTTGGAAGATCCCTCTGCATCCCTGCCTCCTCAGTTGGTAGGAGATAAAACAGGCTGCCCTGTGTCCTCCAACTTCACAGCCTGCTCAGTGCTGCGGGCTCCAGGTCTTTCCATTTGCTTTTGCTCATGGACCTGCTCCTCACTGCAGCTACAGGTTTTGCCAAAACCTTTATCCACAAACATCTCCTACCTACCACAATTCTGCCTTACTTGGACTTGAAAGCAATGACAATTTTACCTGATTAAGAGCTCTGAGTTTGGGCTGCATTCTTGCTGTGCAATTATAAGTGGAACAGTCTATTTATCCTGCTTCCATCATACACTTCTATTTTCGTTCTGCCTGGAATATTTCCCCTCCCATGCTTTCCAAATGTTTAATCAAGTGCTGCTCCCTTTGAAATACTAATCCTGCCAAATTTTTTAATTGTTATTTTTCAGGCATTGTGGCGCTTTTCCCTTCTCATCTTTCAAAATTAGCATGGGTTGTTGTTTGTTGTTTTTTTTTTTCTGGGAGGTGGTTGTTCTTTTTATTTTCTACAGGACTTGCCCATCTTACTCCAGTCCAGTCATGGTGTACATCCCTCTGCTCTCTCTCAGTCAAGAAACAGCAAAGCAATGCTGGGAATAGTCCTACAGCACAGCTTGCAGGCTTCACGTTGCCCTGGACTCACGTCTGATTCCCATCTGCATTTTCTCTTGCGGTAATCCTTGATATTAGCCCCAAACCATCTCAGTTTTACATAGTGGGTGGCCCTTTCTTCCCTAACCTGTCTGATTGTGACTCTCATTTAACCAGAAACTTGAAATAATTAAACTGTTCTCAACGCTCATCAATCTCTAGACACAGAGAACTGCAACATTTAATTGTTTCAATATCTAATTAAAACATACCTAATTGCTAGCCAGTGAAGGTTGCTGGCTTGGTCTGTCTCTTACTGAGGACATGCTGAGCAGAACAACTGGAGGGGACAGGGAAACTGTGGGGGACCAGGCTCACTCTTAGCTGGTTTTGATGAAGAAAAGCCAGCACCAAGAACTGCATCGTGACACTTCCTGTGCTGGCTCTACCTCACTTGTCTCAGGTATCATTTGGCTGCTTCACATAGTGCCAGTGCTCTCCTGGGAGGGCTGGGAGACAGGGAGAAATTAAAAACCTTACAAATGCAAAATCTAAACATAAAATAACTGTCTTGGCTCTTGAGAGCATGAATTGCTCTCTTTCATCTCTGCTGACTTTCAGTTCTGAAGCCTAATGATGATGGATCATGGGATACAGTGGAAGCCTGGTGCATTTCAGCCATCAGGGAGAGGTGGTGGAGCTGAGCAGGGAGAGGTCTCTGAAATGCTTAGCTGCTCATCTGTGGATTTTTTCTAACATTTCTGCTTGTTACAGTGAAGTCTCACTCCTGACTCCCTAAGTTAGAGGGTCTGTTTGCTCAGAACACATTCAACAAATTAAATTGGATTGACAGAAAGAGCTCCTAGAAGAATGGCTCCAGAAAGCAGCCAAGGTGGGTTTTCTTTCCTACAGACACCAGTACCATTCCACCTCATCCAACATGCTCTTTCATTTCCCCTTCCATGGCAGGACAGTCCCTCACACAGTCCCCACAGGCTGCTATCAGGCTGTACTCCTTCTCAACTCCCTTTCCAAGTTCCCTCTCCCTCTCCCACACCAGAACTCAGAGCAGATTCACTTCCTGACCTGTGTGTCTCCTCCACTCTCCTTTGCTCTCTGCCCTCCGGTCTACAACCTAACCTGCTGCCAAACTTCAAGCTGCTTCAGCATTCCTACTCTCATTGTCTTTGAAAATAAACAAAGCAGAACCCAACACTCCCCAAGAATCCCAAACACCTCTGCTTCCTACCATCCTCTAAGCTCTTCATGTTGGTCCAGGCTTTTCCTTTCTCTCTGTTCTCAAGGTGAGACAGCCAGGCCTCCAGCAAAGAGCAGATCCCTGTCATTTATAAACACCACCCTGACAGCTGAAACTTTGCTGTGCCATTTTACAATCCCTGCAATCCTCCTACTTCAGGAATTCCCTAAACCGTATCTTCCTCCAACCCACTTCACCACAAAGCAAGCAAACAAGCTTTTAAAGACACGACTCAGCCAACAACAGAGAAGAAACCCTGAATTTTGAGCTGTGCCCTTTAAAACTCTTCAACTGACCTGTTTCATGTACAGTTAACCCTTTCAAACTCACAAATATCTCTTTTTATAAAGAGAGATTCAATGCGTCACAAAAAGTTGAAAGAAGATCCTTCAGTCACCTGTATCTTGCTGTAACAAAATGATTGAGCAATCCATACCAACAGCTTAAAGAAATATACCTCTCTGCAGTCTACAGAGGATCGTGGAGGAGATACAGCAACGTAAACTTCAATATTTTCAGATAAAGCTCTACTCTTAGTTTACTTACCTTTACTAGCTTACTTACCTTTACTACTCTGAGTAAGTCTGGATACGACCCAGACGAGCTCCAGAAAAGAATCATTAGCAAGTCAGTATCACAACTGTCACCACCTTTCTGTTATTAGGAACCCCCCACAAGACAGAGAGCTATCAATGACTGAAAATAACAGCAAAAGGTCCAAGGCTTCATTACAGACTGCTCTAAGTCAGATAGGAGTCAGACACAACAGCAAACAAGTCCCAGAGACACAAGTTGCTCTCCCCCAAGCCACCCCATAGCCACCCCACGGGCAGCCTGAAGGGGCACCGACAGCTGCCAGTGCCCAGTGCCCAGTGCCCAAGCAGCCAATCTCTCACACCTGATCACTTCCAAAATAAACAGGGCTACTGTGCACAAAAGAGAGATGCAACTACAGAAGAAAAGCCTTTCCCAAAGTCCTAGCCAGAAGCAGAGGCTGGGGGTGGGAATTCTTTGGGCAGTGGAGTGCAGCCTGCTGGGTGCCTCTGGAAGGAGCTGGCACCAGCAGTCCTTGGCAAGGTGAGAAGCAGAGCAGGGCAGGGGCAGCCGAGCGGACAAGGCACACACAGGGCATCACTGCACTCAGCAGGGAGGTGAGGGCAACGACACCTTGGGACTGGGAGGATGGAATGCTGGTGCTGGCCTCATTTCACCAGTGGCAAGGAGAGGCAGAGCTCTGGTAGAGCAAGTGCATTCTGCTACAGCACAACGTGAGCATTAGGAAACGCGAGATGAATCTCGAGCCCAGAGGCTCTTTAGCACCACTCCAAATCACAACTCTCTGCCTTCATTTTTCTTCCTTGCTACCATTCCACTTC
This sequence comes from Psilopogon haemacephalus, assembly GCA_013396835.1. Taxonomy (NCBI): domain Eukaryota; kingdom Metazoa; phylum Chordata; class Aves; order Piciformes; family Megalaimidae; genus Psilopogon; species Psilopogon haemacephalus. The sequence goes on along the minus strand of VWZI01020604.1, from coordinate 1,376,860 downwards.
TCCTAGTCCTTCTGACTTGATTAACCCTTTTTTCTCTTTCTTGTCTTTCATCTTCCTCTTCTCATGGCATCACATCTGATTGTTCAAAAAGCATCTGGGTCCCATGGGTAGCGGTGACAGCGCAGGAGTCAGACTGGCTGAAGCACTCTAACCCAGGCAAGCTCCAGCTGTTTCCAAAGGGAACATTACCACTTCATTGGCACCCAAAAACCTGCTCCTGATTAAAAGTTACAGAAATCGGATGGGGTTTTAATGACCTGAATTCAGGTGCTGTGAATTTGTTTGCTCCTTAAAGGCTTTCCTCAGAACTCCCCCTGCAAGGAGCCTGAAACAGCCTCCTGCAATACAAGCTTCATCTCTTAGCTTCTGAGATGCTATAGAAATGCTACACCTCCACTCCAGGTCTGATTTTTGGTATCCCTTTCTGGACCAGTGACTTCTGTTCCACAGTTCAACCAGTTATGGCTTTCACATTAACCTGGCCTGAACTGACGAATTCAATTTCTCAGGAGCTTTTTTGGTCTTTCTGAAGCAGTACACACACAGTGCTACCTCAACATGTGCAGCAGTAACATATGGTACAGGAGGTTATCACTATTTTACCATCTGCTCCAGCTGAACTCTAACCTTCATAATCCCATATCAGCTTCTCCCTCTAACTGACACAGTTCTCAGATCTTGGCTTCTACTTACCCTTTGATGATGAACTTGCAGCTAAAAGCATGTCTGGATTCTCTGCAGAAGCCTTCACTGCTCCCCTGGTGATGCAGTTTGGTCAGGGTCTTAAACAATTAATTCCTTCCAAACTACAGGCTTGCTTTCACTTCCCAGTTAATAACACAAACCAGGACACAGCACATTCTTTATTCCCATGATAAAGTAGACTGAGTGTACCTCTGGTTTCGCACAGGAACACCTTAGCATCCTGCTACCTTGCTTACCCATACAAACTGAACAGCTGCATCACACGGAAAAAATGTTCATCTGCTGGCAATAACTCTAAGTTCTCTGCAAAGTCTGAAAAACCAGTCAGACTCTGTAAACCAAGGGAGGGTATTTGGAACCTCTATCACTGTTGGGGTTGGGTTGGTTTTGTTGGATTTTGGTGTTTGTTAAAGAGCTGCACACCGTGTCATCACCTTCTTCACAGAAACGGAGTGTGAAAGTGTAAACTTTAACTCTAAGGGTTGCCAGAACAGCTCATCTGGTGGCCTCCTTTCAGATTTCAAGTCTGCCTTCTTTACAAAACCTCAAAGAACAGCTAGACTGTAATTAAAATCCACGAGAGACCCTGGCTTTGGGGTAATTTGCACACAGCCATAACAAAACTACCCCATACAGCAGCCATATGGAAACAATAAATATCTGTTTAATAAACACTAATGACAGCCACAAGCACACACCTCCAGATTTTACTATAGGTAAGCAGAGCATTAGCACTTGGCAGTGCCACTTCTTAGGGATGATGAAACTGCAATAAAGCCTCAGAAATGGTCATCACTGCACAGCATCTAGAGTCAACCCCTAAAATATTAAATTATAACAGCTCAGTAAACTTCTTCAACTCATTATCAACTGAACCAGACCGTAATGCCTCCACAACCACAACCACACTTGTGAAAGAGCAGCTCTGGAAAATGACTTCACTTTTGAAATGAGCATAATCCCTTGTCAGTGCAAGCACTCCTGTCTTCCTCCTGCTGGAACACCCTGGTGCTTCCACCCACACTGCCTCCCTCCCCATGCCTGCTCGGGATCTGAACAAAAGGGCAATTCCCTTTGCTGGAAGTGTGAGGAAATCAGTTCATGAGACATAATTTTGCTTTTTCACACATGAGTAGCTTAAATACGTTATTCAATGCTATCTTGAGGCAGAAACGTGAGGCACGTAGGTTAGAGAAGTCAAAGCCACACACCAGTCTGCTACCTCAAGCCTCTTCCAAGATAGGCAACTGAAGGATACCCTGGAAGCTACCATTTCAGCCAGGAATGCCGAATTGAGTGGCAATCAGGCTGCTGTTACCCAAAGAGCAGAGTGACTCGGCAGACAGCAGAGTCTCTGAATGCACACATAGATAATTCCATACCTGCTTGCCAACTCCACACAAGCATCCGTATTTGACAGCTCTACTTGGGGCAAGAGAGAAGTGCTACTTTGCTTTTGGAGTTTATGCTAAACCAGCCTCTTCCCTCTCTGTACCATGACAGAGAAAAAAAAGCTTTAATGGGCAACAACAGGAGTTTGCACTTCACTTTTCCTCTCCAAACACATGAGGACATTAGCTTCCCCCCCAATTCTCTTTTGCATTCAAATATTTCCACTTCTGCATAAAAATGACTTTTATTATGCAGTTTCACAGACTCTCCTATGTTGGCACCCCAGGAGCATAATCCTGATTCACAAAACAAAACCATCTAATTACCCCAGCTGCATAATTCATTGGCCCATAAATAAAGTTGGCCAAGCCAGGATCTTATCTGGCAGGCTCCAGGGAGCAGGTGTGGGAACCTTGCTCCCGAGAAACACGGGTCAGGGCTGGCAGCTTGGGCAGGGGGGCTGGCCGAGGAGGGGATGCCATCCTACCACCCAGGATGGGAGCTCTTGCTGGCTGCTACCCCCATCTCTGGTGGCTGTCTGCAGGTGAAGCATTTCAGGAGAGGCTCTCTCTGAGCTGTGACCCTCCGCAGCCCCACACACTGCACCAGCCAAACACACCTTGGCATTGCCTGAGCCCACACTTGGGCTGGCAACACCGAGATGTCCTACGGGCCAGCTTCAACCACACCCATTGGAAAAGCAGACCCTGCTCAGCAGACAAAAATGGAAGTATTCCTTACTTTGCATCCATTTTCCCTCCAATGCTGGCAAAAAGCTCCGCACACGCACAGCACTGGCACCCTGCCCAGCAGAAACCTCTGAGACTGTGTCTAGAGGAGGTCTGCAGGTCCTTTTGTTAGGGCTTGTTTGGGGTTTAACTCACCAGAGCTGCTCTTCCATCTACCCTCTGAAACCCAGCATCCTCTTGGTTTCCATGATGAAGCCTCTGCAACTGACTCAATGACAAAGACGAGGCCTGGGCCACTCCTGGTGCCGGCCAAGGGTCTCACTTCATTTTCAGAGGGAAATAAATTATTTTAGAAGAGCACAAATTGGGTTCCAATGTGCATCATGTTACCACATAGTAGAGCCTAAAGGGGAAAACATCGGGGTGCTGAGCAGTGTTTGCAGTTTGTGCTACAGCAGAGGCTCCTCCAGCCAGAGCAAAGGCTCTGCTCATCTCTCACTGCAGAGCTGGGCTGCAGCCACTCGGCAGCAGACTCACTTTCTCACTACAAATGTCATCTTGCAGCTGAGAAGCCCTCTTGACAAATATGTTTTTGAAACAGATGTGGTTTTGCTAAACATTTTCTCTGTGACAAAGATGCACTTCGACAGAGAAAGTTTTGTTGCACATTTTATTCCACCAGCTGTGCTAACAAGGATATAGACTTTTAGTTCTGGTCCACTCAATTCAAGAGAGGTGTTGAAGTACTGGAAGGTGTCCAGGAAAGGGCAATGAAGCTGGTGAGGGGCCTGGAGCACAGCCCTGTGGGGAGAGGATGAGGGAGCTGGGGGTGTGCAGCCTGGAGAGGAGGAGGCTCAGGGCAGAGCTCATTGCTGTCTATAGCTACCTGAAGAGAGGTTGTAGCCAGGTGGGGTTGGGCTCTGCTCCCAGACACCCAGCAACAGAAGGAGGGTACACAGCCTCAAGCTGTGCCAGGGCAGGCTCAGGCTGGATGTTAGGAAGAAGCTCTTCCCAGAGAGAGTGATTGGCATTGGAATGGGCTGCCTGGGGAGGTGGTGGAGTCCCCATCCCTGGAGGTGTTCAAGAAAAGACTGGATGGGGCACTTAGTGCCATTGGATAGGCCTGGGTGATCTTGGAGGTCTCTTCCAACCTGACTGATTCTATTCTACTCTATTCCATTTTAGAAGAAGAAGTCAGACTTTTAGGGCCTGGCTGTAGGAAGTTGCTCAGATAATGCCTTGCTGATTTGGATTAGGTCTCCCTGGCCGAGCAGTGATTACTGCTGGAACCACAGCAGTGGAAGGATGTGCAGTGAGGCACTGCTCTGTCCCAAGCTACCTGTGTTTACCCTCAAACAATAAGCTGAGGGTCCCTCCTCGCTGTGCCATTCAGAGCAAGGCTCAGAAGGAGACCTAAGGCTGCCTCGTCCTCCTCAGCAGGTCTTCACAGCTAGGTCTGAATGACTGCTTCATGTACTTAAGTAGTAATTAACAACAGAAACGTTCAGGACAAACGAGCAAGGACTGGGCATCTGAAAAAGAGTTAACAGATGTCCTTAACGTTGCTGCTGGCCTAATAACACCGCTGCAGTAATTCATCTGAAGCGGAGTTTATTTAGCTGCTGCAAACATACAGGGTTATAATAATCATAAGCAGGTTGCATCGAGCCCAGCACATCTTGGATGTGTAGCATAGTGTTAAAAATAACCCAGGAAACAGCGTGCCTTAAAGACAGTCTGCGTGCAACATCTTCTGCAGCCTGACGGGGGAAAGCTGGCCAGAAAGCAGCTGTCGGGCTTGAAATTTCATTTTAAAAATTACAGAAACTAAGCTAGATCAAAGATAACTCTGCCTCCGTTTTGGGATAGCGAACACCCAGCTCCGACATCCAAGCCCGGCATACTTGGGCGAGCTATCAGCACAGCACCGCTGCCTTTTTTC
>VWZI01020604.1:1263089-1372057 GCA_013396835.1 Psilopogon haemacephalus | reverse complement strand
TTCCTTTTTTCTTCCCCCCCCCCCCACCCTTTGAAAAATGAAAGAATTAAATTCAAAACAAACAACTTCAATTTAACACCAAACTACAGGATAACCAATCTTAAAAATGTCAAATTGTAATGGATCTTAATACCCATATAAACCACCAAAATAGTGGCATTGTTCCTGGGTAATGCATAGCAACCTTACAGAATTTCAGTGAAGGAGAAAGAAGGGAAAAACACCTTATTACTTCTAACTCCTGCGAGCCATTTTGGTCTCCAAAGGTTTTAGACTGCCCGGGGCCATGTGTCTGCAGTGTTTCGGGAAATGACTTGCCTTCGCACGAACACTGCTATGTTCTGCAGCACTGCTGCCCCCCAGCATCCCCGCTCCATTTCTAGTTAACTCTTCCTTACCTGCACCAGCTTGCTTCCCACCCCCACCCCAACCCTCCTTCTACCGGGTTTTGCCTTTAAAACCCCACAAAAACACACACCGAGAACCCCTCTCTTGATGAATTTTCTGCTAACAGACTGGACCAGGATTCACCTCTATAAATAAAATCCGTTTTTAACTAAAATATCTGTGGAAACAAACCGAGCTTAGCCAGCCAGCAATTGTCGTGGAGCTCAAGTGTTTGTCTAGTTTACCTCACTTAACCAAGAGTAGTTGGAAAACAAAAGAATCATCACTGTCCCCACAGCAAACAGTGGCACTACCGGAATCCTTCATCTATTATTGCATTTAGATTTTTAATTACACTCCCAGCACCGCATTCCAGGCTACGATTAAGTCCCTGGATAAGGCCTCATAACTATTAAGTAATTTGTCTTAGCAGCAGTGGATTAAAAGGTGCAGGAAATAACCCATCTGAGAGAGAGGGCAAAAATGGAAATGTAATCCCCATATCATTTTTGGAAGTCCCCGGCAGAGCTGCGCTGTGTTTCCCTCTGCTTTCTGTGCAGAGCCAAGGCTGGGCACTGCCAGCTATTTTGCTTGATAGCTCTTTTAAAAACCTCTAGAAAATTCTTAGCCAAGGTCACTGCTGATTGACTCAAAATATGACAGTGTATGAGGCTGCTAAAATATTCTGTTCATCTCGGGGGTTGAGTAAGCAGCTCTAACTAAGAGGAAAATCGATATGATACTTGACGGTGAGGAAGAAAATGGAAACGAGTTTAGCAGTTAAGTGGTTAATGCAATTCCTAAGTGTTCAGCAATCATTGCAATTTAGTGCCATTTCGATTATTACACAATAAACAGACCATGTTGTCTGGAAGCAAATTTTTATGAGTATAGCTGAAGGGGTTGCAACTTATTTAGCTGCTGAAACTCTAAGGGAAAGAACATTTCTGAATGCTAACACTACAGATCAGAAATATACAGGTACACCGGAAAGGTTATTTTTAGGTCACTACTATGGTAACTAACCACACTGACCTTTAAAATTAGTATGCAGGCCAAGAAAAATGAAGTTCAGTAAAACGTTCTTTAAACAGCAGCATTTTAATAACCGATATTGCACATCCTCACAGCACAATCTTGTCACTTTGTACAGCTATTAATTTTACTTTTGCAGCACAGCATCCTAATACGGTGCACGAGGGTATCCTGATGCACAACTGACTAGCCAAAAAAAAAAAAAAGAAAAAAGTAAACAGCCAGAAAACTGATTAAACTCTCATTAATTTATGTGCAAATGATTTAACAATTCCTTAAGAGTGGCTGTGTTTACTTTTGCAGAACAAAATAAATCTGCTAGCTGATGAAGGGCAGGGGTTTGTATCCTGTGAACTGATGGAGGCATTCAGGTACTTAAAAAGACATCTCGGTTTTGAGGGTTTTTTTCCCCCTCATTGTGCCGAAATACAGAATTTAAAGTGAATTTCAAAAGCAACCCCAGTCCCGCAATCTGCAAATTCAAACAGGTGAGATAAATAGCAGGAGATTAAGAGCGTATGGGGGTGAAGGCAAGAGTGCTTTGAACAAAAGTAGCATTTGAATCCCAAGTACTCATGTTTCCTCACACAAGGCTCCCTTACAACCACGGCTTTAATAAACAATACATGATGTGTGGAGCCATGGGCTGAGAAATGGAAATCCGGGTTTGGCTGGTCACAAAGGTGTGCTGGCTGCTCAACGGCACCTCTACAGAGCACGCATCCACCAGGAGGATGCTGCAACTTGGGAAGCTCCAATTTCCCCCGTTAGGATCATCAAGCACAGAACACAACTGCTGCCATCTCATTAGGGTGAGTCTCAGCCACCTCTGAGACAGTTTATGAAGCTAGAGCAAATGGCTGGTAGGAAATCAGAGGGGTGGCAAAGCCAGCCTTGTCTGCAGAGCATTTTACTCTAGGGGGTTGCACCCCAGACTTTTGTCAAAGTGTGGCTTTTCCAAGGAACAAGAAAAAAAAAATCACTCTAAAAAGGGCCAGCGACACCTGCCTTTTCCCAGGACCCCACATGCCACTGCTCATCAAGGGACTTTCAAACACCCCCAGCACAATTCCTATGAAAAAAAAAAAAAAAAGGAAAATAACCTCTGCAGCTAGTGGGATTTGGGGTCACCAGCAGAGCTTGGCTGTGCTCCCTGAACTCTACCCCAAGCTCTTTGTTAGTGACCGGCAGGCTGGCTGGCTGCTGGGCAGCCACTAACTCAACCCACCTTTAAGCCCCATCGGAGAGTGAGCTCTCTTCCAGTACAGCCTGTACAAAGGCACAGCAAGAGACAGGCGCAATTAGCAATCCAACCACAGCAACTGAACAACCTCCACTACAAAACCCCAGAAGAATGGAAGGTGAGCTGCACTAACGCCCTCCTGTTACACCCGGGGCTCTCATCCGGGTGGCTGGGCTGCTTCTCAGGGCCACCCAGGAAGCTGCAGCTCACCATGAATGGATTCAAACCTGTGTCAAGGACCAGAAACACAGACAGGGAACCTCGCCTCACACATGCTGGGCTGAGTGTCCGTGCAAAAGTTTTCCAGCTTAAAAATTCACTGGAGAAAAGCAATGGACATGAGATCTGCCCAGATTCAGAAGCAGGCACCTAGCAGCTCCTCCATCACTGTTAATGGAGCCACACTCCTCTCTTCCTATCTGATTAATACTCCCAATAGTTTTTCTTGCTTAAAGAAATTAAGTGGTTTATAACCACCCTGTGACATGGCAACCAGATCTTGTTTCAAAATGGAAAGCAAAACCTTGACCTTCACTCTTCAGAAAATTTTAGGACCTCGTGGTTAAGCCTCCCCCACTAATTTTGCTGATGGTAAACGATCAAAACTGTCATTTCTTGAAAGCCACCCCAGACCCTGAGCTTTCCTCTTGACATCTATTCAGCCAAGACTGCTTGTAGCTGTTGGCCACAATAAAAGGAATGGAGGGCTGCAAGTGTGCCAGCCAGATGGGAAGGGGAACAAGCTATAACAATAGGTAGACTGCCTGTATGGGAAAAAAAATGCCCCCAGATTAGTCTGTCACCAGTAAAGACAACCAGCAGGGACATTCACTTTGCTGCATTGTACCTTAGGATGTCCACAGTTAGGTTAAAACAGGTCCAGGTTCTGACAGGTTCTTTTCAATTCTGCTGCTTGACTGCTATTGACACAAACCACCCCAAATCCCAGTTAAAACAACAACAACAACAAGAACACTCATGTAAGTAGCGATTGGGAAGTGAGGTTCCACCAATATTACATCTTCCTGACTGGCACACTAAGAGAAAGCAGAAATAATTAGTCTGACACTAGGAAAAGTGAGGGTGATTAACCTCACAGGTTTAGCTTCAAAACACAGCTTTGTACCAGGGCCACATACAAATCTCCAGCCCTAAAAGGAGACTGCTAATTCGAAGGAGACAGCGGAGGGATTTTTTTTTTTTTTGCATTCTAAATGTGTACTCTCTTCATCTGTTTAGTGGGAAAATGCATTTAAAAGGCAATAAAATGACAGGAAGGCCTAAAGACCGGAGACAAAAACCAGGAGAACGGCAAACGAACAAACTTTTTCACTCTGCAGTTTTTATTTTATTATTAGATGCTACTCCTAACTTGTTAAAATTGATCAAATAGAAAGCTGTGAATAGAGAAAAAATTAAGCCAACTAGAAAAGTGTGACTTGGATTTAATATTTTATAATTGCCAAGGGACATACTGAGATCAATGAATTTTTGCCCGAGATGAACGTCAGAAAGAGATGTACTTCAGTCTTTTAGGGAACATTGGTCTATTTAATTCTTGTGTCTGATGCATGTGAAATATGCCTGTCTTGGCCTTCCTGCTCGCCTGCAGGCCAGGCTGGAGGCAGACATTACCACTTTTAATAGGCTGCCATCTGAGGAATGGCAAGGGATCCAATAACCCAGCCACTCTAATGGAGCTGCCTGTTTATTCACTTACACCTTTGCTGCAGCTCATTTTAGTTTTGCATGCTGAGTTGTTTCACTTTAGATTAAATGAATAGAAACAAAGGGGAGAAGCCTGTGCAGCTAATAAACCACGATTATTTCCCAAGCCCTCCCCACCAGGGCCCTCCATATTCTCAGGTCCATCAGCAGAGCACAGGCTCACCGCTGCGCTCTTCCACTTGTTGTCCAAATTAACAAAGCCTCCCTTACCTTTAGCCAGACCAAACGCAGCTGATTACAAACCCTGGCTTATGATGTACTAATGATTTGCTGCAGCAGAAAGCAGCCAGCTTCAAACCATTAAGAGGGCCCCGAGCTTCTTCAAAGCCTAACCCAGGGAAAGTTAATGACTGTACAGCATTCTCACCAGCCAAACCAGTATACAGTTTGATCCAGCCCTTCCTGGGCACTTTGACGACCCTCCCCAACAACCAATGTGTCACTGATAAACCAAGTGGAGGCCCTCTAGATACAGAGGGACTCTGGCCAGGACAAATTTTCACTAGAGACAAATTCTTTAGGACACCAGACATGACAGGCTAGAGCTGCTGAGGGGACCAACTGCTGCAATCCAAGTTGTATGAATATTTTGTTCCTCTACAGAAAACTTCTTCCAGTTCTTGGCCTCTGGTATCTCCTCTGCTGATGTTCATCAGTCTATTTGCAGAGCCCTCAGCTCAAGTGCTTGGCTTTGCTCTGGAAGGCTGAAAGAAGCTTACTCAGGGCCACTGCTGCAAGTCTCACCTTCAAAGCAGCCTTTGGGTGGTTACAAAGAGACCTTTTCTCCAAGTTGGGCTGAATCTCATCATTCTTAGTGCTCCATCAGTTAAAAGAGGGAGCAGACAAGGGCCAGGTGTCACCTGCTGATGACAAGCCATTCACTGAAGCTCTGCAGGAGCCTTTTTGTCCCCAGCCTGGGGGTATGCATCCCTTCCAGGCACACCAACAGCCCCCTACAATCACCTGCCCTGAGGAAATCACCATCAGCTTTCAGGCAGCAAGTAATCAAATCCAGGCAGGAGCAATCTCTTTTAAAGGCATAAAAAGATGCCTTCTACCAGCAGAAAGAACCCCTCCCAGCTCAGTCCCCAAGGTAACCGAAATGCAGCACCTCCGGGGTCATCACATTAAAAACAGCTGCTGAACTGGGTCAGTCCCTGCAGACTGCCGCTCCACTGGTGCAAAAAAACTTCTTTTCTGTAACAAAACTGCTTTAAAACCAGCAGCACTTGGTCGTTTCTTCCCTCCTCGTGGCAGCAATCTAAATGCACGATGGCTACAGAAGGCAGCAGTCCTGCTATAAGGGTTTGCTGACCGAACTGTTCTGAAAAACTAACGTTAAGAGCCCAGAACTTGAGAGCCAAACTGTGCCACAGCTGCCAGGGAGAGCAGAGGCGCCTGTGGAGATGCCGCAAGCCGGGAGGGGGGTGGGGATGGATTGTGTACCCCTTCACTGAGGAAAAAAACACACTCTGCCCCTCCAAACTGTGTCTGTACCACTCAACAGCCATAAAACAATGCCAAAGCTCTCTTTGGAGAGCAGGGGATCAGAACAAAAAAAGGGCCCGCACCGTTCAGAGGGGTCCACTGCAACAGCAATTAGGAATGCAGGAGGAAAGTGGAGCAGCTACAGCAAGCACTGCTTTTTTTTTTCCTCTGGCTGGTTATGTTTTCTTTCAAGGGCTCACATCATGAATCTGGCTTCTCCTCCTTTTTGCCACAAAGCCTTCACCTCTCACAGATTTTCTAATAACGTGGTGTGACACGAAATCGACTCAGAGGCTTTAGCGGGGCTTTTGGGCTGGATTTGGGGCCGGTTCTTTTGTCCCCCGGTGGCTTACAAGCCCCAGAAGTATGTATTTCAAAGGATGATCCACCCATTGTGCATCCCAGCTTTGCATTCATTTCATCGCTCGCAAATCTGTTTTCTTTCAGCACTGAGGCTGCAGTTGGGGATCTTTTCTCTCTGCCACGAAGCTATCATCAGCACCTCCTTAAACTCACAGCGACAATTAACACGAGGCTCCTCAAACAATCGCAAACAGCTCTACACACCTACAGCACAAAGCTGGTACCCAGACAAGCATTTGGGGTAGTTACAAACTCAACTTCCCCTTTTAACATGGTAACTTAGGCCTTAGTGCTCTGAATGTCTCTAAACACCCAAGCTAATAGGACATTTCTCAAGCTCAAAGGCAAGCTAAAATAATTGGCTTGCTTTAGGTAGATTGAAGTGAATCTGCAAAGCAAGAGAAGTTGCATAGCAGCAGAATAATCTTTTTTTCCCTAAATTGTGTTTGTAGACCTGGATACTAACTCCCAGACACACTGTGCAAAGAAAAATGGGAACAACAGACTGAAGTTGGGATTGATTTACTTCATTAGCTGGGATTACAAGTTTAACTTACAAACCAGAGGTCAAAATTTCTCATTAACAAGGGGGCCATGAATCGCTGCAGGGCTTGGTTCAAGAGGAGACCACTCTTATTACTAACTACACATTTCAATCTGTCTTTGATGTTCTCCTTCTACCCTCCTCCCTTTTATTTTTTGGCAGAGGAGTTGATTTTAATTGTAGCTATACAACACAGCTCAGTTTGCCTGAGAGCCAGCCTCCACATCTGCAGTGAGTGCAGTTCTAGTGATATTGGGTGCAGTCCATAGCTCAGGGCTAATTTTAATGGCTCCCCTTTTCATACAAGGCTCAGATTGTTTTCCACGTGATTCCTGTTAATTTAGCTGCAGGAAAGGGCATCAGTTTTCCTTGTGAGTTTCTGATCCATACTTCTAAACTAGGTGAAACGTATTAAAGAGGAGAAATGATCACAAAATGAGAGATTCCATTCTCTACTGATGCAGCAAGTAACCCCACTGTTTTAATGCCCAAACTGGGAACACGAGCTGCAAATGGTATTTTTTCCCTAGCCTGCATTTTGAAGAGCCTGTAATTTGTGAAATGCTGCAAAGAAGCAAGCTCCTGAAAGCTCCACCAGCGCTAAGGGTTAAAAATAAAGGGAATGCTAATGCCCCTCTGTATGGCACACTTTGAAAACCTACAGAGCCAAACTAAGATTCCGCACTACATTTCTCCAAGCAAGCAGGAGCTGTCTGCACGATGGCAGCAGATGGTGTAGTACGCCACCAAATAATAAAGTGTTTAATGCATATTTTCTATTTTTGATGAACAGAACTAAAATAACTGTAAATAGTCAAAGGCAGAGTTTCCCAACAGCTGAGAAGCGCTCGCTGCACAGGACGCACTCCAGTTTTCAAGGGAGAACATGCCACTGAGGCTGCCCAGACAGCTGAAACCTTCACCCGTGACACAGAGCTAAAATCACCGCCGAATTCGCCCCAGCCATCACACACAGACTCCGTACCGGTGTCACCAAGCACCGCAAAATCCCAAACCCCTGAAAAACTGAGCACAGGCAATTTTTACCAGCGAAAAAAATTGACACCGGTGTGGGCTTTAAATGGAAACGCAGCATGGAGACAACTCTGCTTCCTCATGCAAAGGTAGGAAAACAACTGCTAGGAGCAATGGCTACCAAAGCCACCGTCGGCAGCCAGGCAGCGCCCGGGCTTTGTTTACATGCCCCTGTTTTGCCTACCACGAGATACCATCTCCAGCTTCATCCCTATTTATTACTGGTAATGAGAGACAATTTTGCACGTGGTAAATTCGGCCAGGTTTATGATGCAAAACCTCAAGGTGAAAAGGCAGGAACAATTAGGCGAGCAATTTCAGTTTGGGACCAATACAAACGTCTCTCGACTCCAGCAGTCCCAAATCTCCTCCCCGTGCAGATCTGTTCTCTGCCTGCCGTTTTCTGCTGGGCCACTCCGCACTCGAGCTGCAGCACTGGAGGGTAGCATACATTACATCGCTCTCTTCTCCTTGTTTATATTAACACTTGCCGCTAATACTCTGTTTTCCAGGCTTTTCCAGTCGCCAGCCAGAGACAGGGCATTAAAAGGCGGGCTTGTAATTCAGCCTGGGAGCAGAGCATTCACTGCTCCTGATGGCCAACTCCGTCCCCTTTTGTGCGAGCCTCCCACTACTAGTTTGTAACTAATCTGCCGGCCGCAGCTTCATAAAGGCCCTTTGTCTGCCTCCGCAAGCGAGATGTGGGGAGTCGGAGGGAGAGGCGGGCGCTGGGCTGCGGGTGGCAGCGCGGGTGGCAGCGCAGGTCCCCCGGCAGCTCGGCTCGGCTCGGCTCGGCTCGGCTCGGCTCGGCTCGGCTCGGCTCAGCTCAGCTCACCTCCCCGCCCGTCCTGCCGCGCACCTCGCCGCTGCCCGCCGCAGCCTGGGCGACACGGGGCGCGGCGCCCGGCTCCCAGTTGCGACAGGGGGTTATCTTAACAACTAGACATCTTTAAAAGGTCATGATTGCAGTCTAATTTCCAACTGGCACCGAAATGAAGGGTTGTCTTTGTGTAGGATTAATTTAAAAACCTCAGGATTTGATGTCAGTGGGAAATAACCAGCGTGGGACTCATAATGCTGCCTTCTCCTGCTTCTGGCCAGCACCTAGGGCTAATTTCTTAGGAGATGAAAACTATGACAAGCCCTTCAGTTAAGCTGAAAGCAGGCAGCAGTCCAGTAACACCCACAGGCCTCAGAGGCATCCTGTGACCCCCTTAGAAAAGTCACATTCACTTTGCTCTTGAGAAAGGAAAAATAATGCCGCGGGCGTTTTGTTTTAAACCATGTGAAATAAGGAAATGTGAGGATGTGAAAATGAAGTGAAAAAAGTTAGAATTCATTTCCTCCCTTTGCAATGGCTTAGAAGCAAAACTGGTTCATTTTGAAAGTGTGTGTAAAAATCTGATACATTCACCAGTAGGCAGTGACTACAAAATGCTTAAGGTAAAATATGTAAATATGTAAAATAATCTCTTGAAAATCGTCTCCTTTTGTGCTTGAAAGCATTTTGTAAAAGCGTCTTTATTTCTCGGCAGCATTAATAGACAGAAAGAAAAGTTACTTCTTGTTATAACAAAAAATAACAACAAAATCGAAGGTAGGAGGAAAAAATATTTTGAAACAGATCTGCAGAGGAGGGGAAGAAAATGAATGCCTAAGTTCCTTGGATGACTTCTGCCCTTTTAGTATTAATCTGAATAATAATAAAGGAACATGTAAATTACAGCTTCAGCATTTGAAACGGGGTTACTTCAACTATCAGAGACTCAAGGCAAGCCTCATCCTCATTTCCTTCTAACACTGCCTCACCTTTTTTCTCTTATGATGCCTTTTAACCGGGATGGGCTTTTTGTCTCCCAGCTAAGCAGATCCAACCTCACTTCCTTCTTCATACTACAGAGGGCTACACGAAGGTACACCTTGGGCCTGTTTATTACCTCCCACAGCCTGCTCCTGGTATCCCAAAGTATTCTCCTGGATGGGAGAGCACACTTGGAAGACCCATTAGAACACTCTAGAGCAGAGGAATGCTTCAAGCTTCCTTCATTTGTCCTAAATTCTTGGGTTGTATTTTCCTATTATCAGCTGCACAACCAAACCCAAGCAGCAGAGAATTCATTAACAGCAATAGAGTTATCAAGAAGTGCTCCGCAAAGGAGGTGTCAATTTCTGGGCAATTAACTTTCAGCATTAAAATAATTGCCTAGATTTTTTTTTTCCCCCCTCTCCTTATTTGAAGAACAAGGAGGTAAGGACAGGTCAGGTAAGCAACACCTAAGGGACAAGGCAGGAAGCAAAGGTAAAAGATGGGGACCTTGAGTCACTGCAACACACAAGACCTGAATGATCCTTTCAGCTGGCTGGCTGAACATGGTAATGCAACCACACAAACACCTCCACTGGGCAGGACACATCCATGGGCTGGCACTGTTTTGAGACATAGCAGGCATTCTTTAAACAAAGCACAACAGATAGACACTTGGACATGTCCAGGTTCCTTAAACAGAAAAAAAAAAAAATCTCTTTCAAATTAAAAACCTTCTAACATCAATAATAATAATAATAATAATAATAATGAATTGCACTGTTTATTTGCAGCATCAGATCTAAGCCCCACGAGCAGGCTGCCCCACTAACTCATTTATGGAGAGACAGGCGTATTTACTACCTTGTAGAAAACTTCTTACTGCCACCCTAGAACCTCAACACAACACCAAGAGAGAGCTGTAAGGAAATCATGCGAGGAATGGCACATCCAAAGCCTCCCCCATTCTCTGCTCCACGGCACTGTGGTTAAATGGATACAAGCAGCAGGGATGGCAAAATGCAGGTCTGTTATCTGTATGAAAGGGAACCCAAACACTCAGCTGGATTTTCCTCCCTGTCACCCTCTGGAAGCTGTAATTTTTCAGTAAACTGAGGATGGGATGATGCATCTTAACAGCCTTTTAATATGCAGAGAAGCTATTCATCTTCCAAGGTATGATTCAGCCACATTTTTAAGTCTGAAGTGCTTGCTTGAATTATTTAGACAAATTGCTATTTTTTTTTCTACCTAAGACAGCTATAGTTAATGGTTCAAAACATAAATTGCCTGTCCTGTCTGAGCTCTCAGAGGTTTGTACAAGTGTCACAATCATTCATGAGACACTTGTCTGCCTTATTATTCCACGCCAAAAATAAGCAAATGTTTACAGGATTTGTTTCTCTGAAGCATACAGAGAATGTGCAAGAAAGGGAAAGGCCGGAACAAGGGTGAGCAGGGCAGCTCAAGTACCAAGAGTGCTGCTCCCCAGCACCACTTGTACAAAACCTGAGCTCCTGCTCCCTGTGTTCTTTAAGCTGCCATTAGATCCGGGTGAGGATGTTTATCATCAACCCGGCTACGGTCAGGGGTGCATTTGCCTGTAAATTCAAACCTCCTGTCCCTTCCATCAGCCATTCCCCTCCTCGCAGGCACAGAGGAGCTTCATGAATGCAGAACCTGAAGCATCCTGACTGCATGGCCAGATGGCCTCCTCCTCCTCCTCAGTTCTGGGAGGAAGAGTGAGGAGTTACAGAGGCTCTTTGATGGCAATCGCAGCACAACCCAGCAGCTTCTTGCCCAAATCCCTGCCTTTTAATTTCCCAGCTGCTCTTTGCTGAGACTGACACATAAAACACTGCTAGCAAAGGAGAGGAAAGTTAATAATTGTTAAAGGGTGACATGAAGATAATTGTTCTGTTTCTTCCGAATTGCCAATACTGATTTTGCTGTGAGGGGGGATTATGGAAAGCAATGGAACGCTAGAGAGAGGGAAGTGCTGCTCCCAAAATAATCTAACGAATGCAAATACTGCTAGCAGTATTAACAAAAGTGTCGAGCCTAAGACTATAGACAGATGTTAGCTTTGGATCCAGCTGTGCTGATCAAAGGCTTTATGCCCCCCAGCTGCTCCTCACTGCCCCCTGCTGAAGTTATTATCCTGCAGATCTGCCAGCAGAGCAGCTCGTCGGAGTGCTCCCTAATTCACTCCAGGCAGCAGCGGGCCAGGGAAGCCACAGCACCTATTGACTTTGTTTAGAACAATGCAGCTGAGGCTGGCTCAAGCCGGGGTGCTTCCAGCAGCCAGCTCTCCGCCCCACCTGCACCGTGGTGACCTCCACAAGTCACACGGACGGCAACCAGAGCAGGTGCTTACACTCCTGACTGTCTTCCTGACGCCCTAGGAAACAGCCGTTGCTGAAATACCATCTCCATCAGTAACAGGAATAAAAAGCATTTTAAAGATGGCCTAAGCAAACAAAGCAAGGCCTAAATCCTCTTTGTTTTTCCCACAAAAACGCCCATGGATTTTTCCTACTGAACCACAGATAGGACTTGGAATAGCAGTGACACTTGGGAAGAGCCCCGACCGTACACATCTCCCCTAACTTACTCTGTGCACAGCACCACAAACGTCTTTGTTCAGACGGTGCTTGTCAGAGGTCACTAAGCAAAAGCACAGGCCAAGGCATTGCTTTGTTTGCTGATTCTTGATGTGAAGAGATTAAGCCTGGCTCAACTTTCACACCAAAGCCAGCTTTTTGTTAATAAAGACACCACTGAATATACAAAGCAGGTAACATTTCCAGCCGCAGAACCCTAACTAGGTATGATGGAGTCCCTTCCCAACCTGCAAAAGGCATTCCAAGACAGTATTTTCCCCTTTTAAACTTGCAGGAGAATCCTGGATCACCTTCCACTTCTTTTGGGAGGAACATCTGAAGCCATACAATACTCCTTTCCCAGCCTTACCAAAAGGTGTCCACTGCCACACATCAAAACAGTTCCTTAGATACTAAATACTAATTGCAAGCATATTTTCAACTGGATTTTAGCCTGCTCTAGTAACTTCTCTCTTGAGGTGACAAACTGGCAGTACCTGAATTCATTACAGCTTGATTAATTATGCTGCTTTCATACAAAGGGGAAAGAGCCTTCAGTCAGCCGTAGTAACATTAAACAGTACCTGTGCAGCTGTGTATCAGAACATCAATCCCAGAGCCAGGCACCTTTCAGTTGCTGGGTGAATTCTTAGTAATTACTCCTCCCTTACCCATTGTAATAGGTCGGCTCAGCTGCAACTGGCTGAATAACTAAAAGAAGGGGTTTGGAACACTGTGGCCGCAGTGGCCAGAAGATGCTGAGAACTCCATCTGAGGGTCTCCACCTGCTGACCTCAGCCCAACCCCACTATGAAATCAACCTTCTCCCTCAACTGAACACTGAATACAGCAGGAGTTAGAAGAATAACGGGGAGGAGTGGAGCCAAATGTCAGAGACCTCTTTTCTCCCAGAGCTGATCACTTGCCAAAGGTTCATCTTCCAAGACTTTGGAGGTTATTTTCTGAAGTTGCCCAGAAACTGGGAAATCTCTGGCTATCACCTTCTGCTACGGCAGGCACAGCCACAAACACCCCCTACCTAGAAAGCAGGACTGGTTTTACTTCCTTGCTTCTTGTAAAGTGAAAAGGCAAATTAATCCAAGACAAGCATCAGACATATGTGTCTAAAATACACACTGCATAATTAAACTGAGAATGGAAACAAATCAAAGCTATATAGGTTCAAATAGTAGTTATTGTTCCTTTACATAAAGAAACAAGGAACTTGGCAAATATTTCTTAACGAGTAAAGGCCTGGCTTCACAAAAGTATGGGCTATGAATAGCAATAAAGAAGATAAGAGCACATAAGATAAAGTCAAGCAGGGTAAGCCACAGAAAGCAGCAAAGCCAGACTGCCAGTGGAAGAATTCCCACCCTACTGGGCTGCAGAGCCTCCCCTACACAGTCGTTTAATGCCAGCACACAGCAGCACTTGCACTGAAAGAGACACTTCAGAGATCCAGTTTCAAATGCAAAGTTGGGGATCTCTCTTTGTGTTCCTATGGATAATACTCAAAGCACATTTCTCTCTACAGACTCAGGTCTCTGGTGCTTACAGTGTGTAACATGCCTGTGTGCTCTGCTGCTAACGGCGATTTCAACAATCTGCTCTACCTACAGAATTGTATTAGGGAGATCCTACAGGGTATGACTAAAACTTGGTGGAATTAACTTCTAAGAAAGCACATAAATGAAAGCGATTGGTTAGGCTTGGGTTCAAGTCAAGAACAGGAGGTGCTTCCCAGGTCTCCTCTACTAACAAATCCAAAGGGCTGACTGTGGAACCAGGTGCTTTGGAGTAAAATAATAATGATACGTCAGAATTATTGCCAGACCAGCAGGCTTCCCTCCTTCAGCTGGAGCCACTACTGTCCTGGCTGAACAAAACTGCAGGAAGGTAGCTTGGACTGTCACACTCGGGCAGAAGGAGCTGGCTCTGCCTGCGGACAAAGCATAGGACAAAACAGCATCCCTCTTCTTCACAGAATCGTGGAACTGCTTGGGGTGGAAAAGACCTCTAAGGTCATCATGCCCAACCAGTCTTCACCCAGGGCTGCCACTGCATTAGACTTCTGGACCCAGGTTGCCACATGCCTCTCTTAACTAGAGAAGAAAAATGCTGTAGCTAATACACAAAAAAATAATTTGTACTCTTAAGAGTGCTGAGTGGGGAAAGTCCTGCATCAGCTTGCAAAAGGTAAAGACACCAAAACACAACAGCAAATAACCCTTAGTGAGTCTTCAATAACCAGTACTTTTTAAGTACTTAAGGCAATTACTCCTGTAAACTCTCATCTTTATCCAATTTCTGTAGCCAAAGATCTGATTTTTGTCATGGATCAGTGATTTAAACCCAAAGAATAACAAGCCATGGGAAAGCATTTTGTGAATCCATGAAAACAAGATGTCAAACGATGTCAGTCGTTAAATTGCTAACACACCAGCACACAAAGGGAACCAAAGAGAAAGTCAATGGCTTGCTTTTCACTTAGATGGTTGCTCCTTTGCAGTACTTCCCTTCAAAACCTAACACACTTCCTGGGCCTGAAGAGAGACAAAAAGAAGTACTTCATGCCTTTTCAGTTACCAGTAGCTTTTGTCTCAGTATTTATAGGAAAGGATAAAAATGTGCCAAAGATAGCAGCTGCCGTCCCAAACGATCCTTTCCAACTGCCGTGGCTATCTCCTCCAGACCCTCTGTGATTTAGCTGGCCCCACCAACCTGCTCTGGCCATTCAACCAGTTAAATACATTTCTGCCACGATTTCACCGTTGCAGGCTGCCTATCTGCAAGTTCTTACTGTCAACACGAATCACTCTGCAGGCTGCAGTTCCCCCATCAGCTGAGACAAAGTCTGACTTGCAGTGCACTGCTACCATGACCTGCTTCTCAGGGATCCCTGCTCCAGACTTCAAGACCATATGGCACAGCCAGCCAGAAGCATCCTATTATCAGATCTACAAGAACAATTCACACTAAAGGGTAGACTTTAGAGTAGGTAGGTAAAGCATTTTCTGTGATAGGCAATCTCCAGTTTGGTGTCAGTTCTGAACAACTTCTCCACGTTATGGTGTCTCTATGCAACTGGAGTGTAAGCCACTTAAGGAGGATTAATGTGACACAGCTTGATTTGTCTCTTCTACGTGCTACTCATTCTAACCAAACATGAGCCAGGTAGCTTTGTCTCGAGAGGGAGAGAGCATAGATGGTAGAAAAAGCTACTGATGAGTTGCTTTTGGGTTGGTTTGGCTGTTCTGGAGGAACACGGTATCAGAACTTCAGTACGAATGGCAAGCATTCAGCAAAGAGCTACTCGGATACACCAAGCGAATGCTGGAAATAAAAATACTCTTCTGACAGCCTAAAAAGAGCGTTAGCATCTTTATTAAGGTTTATGTGATTGCATGTTGAATTAAAAAAAAAAAAAATCTCTCACTATATAACTGAATGAAACAGCTGAGAAGTGAGAGATGCTAACAGCCTTCTTAAGGGGTTACTTTGAAATGAGAAGCCTTACATTAACTACTCGCTTCAGTAAGTATCTGCGTTTGCAGGACCTGTGGTTTTCACCAAGAGGAACCCAGCTTTGCTGTCTCCCACCCGTGCACTTAGTGCAGTTTAGTAAGTTCACTACAGCAGTACGTCATTCTTACTTAGTAAGGGCAGAACTAGAGAAAATCATGTTAAAAAATAATTGGTCTTGTTCAGCACCAGAATAAATAGCTCAAAAGGCAATATATAACCTTTAAAAAGTTGTCTGAGGTCCAGAAAATCTTGTATGTCAGTAGAGCTGGAGTAAAAAAATGCATTTGACTGTAGACCAACCAGGACTTACTGCTCAACCTAGGCTGAGCAGGCTGAATTATGGATTACATTACATTTTTTATATGTGGCACTGTAGAAAAGAAACCCCAGTAGGTCAAACTGACTTATTAATCACTACGGCTCAAATAAATACTGTGAATAACATCCACTAATGGGCCACAAACTAGATCTAAAGTCACTTGGAACAATGGAGTCTCCAGGACTTAGCAAGTACAGCAGCTAAAAAGCACAAAGATGTTTATGAAGTATTCTTAACTTCCACTAATTGCCGATGCCAAACCAAAATGCACAACGTCCACAATCCCTGAATCTGAGGGCACAGAGACCAGAGTCCACCTAAGCAGAGCTGACTCTGGCCTGTAACTTCAAGATTTTACTCTGCCCACTCTTCATGAAGAGTTTCCCAAAACAATGTGCTATTGCTGAAGTGATCTGGATGCTGGCAAATGCTCTAACCTGACAAATGGTGATTTGGGATGGAATCAGATCTCCTGTTGTAAGGAAAGCCACAAAACGTGTCCCATCAGAGGGGAGCCATCCAGTGGATGAACATTCTGCAATACTAAACAGTAACTGACCGAAGGCCAGACTCAAACTACCTCTCAACACAAATGAAATGATTCTTCTGGATTCCCCATCAAGAATGAGTCACAGATGTAAAGCAGTTCCAAAGATGGAATTTTTATTTACAATTTCTCCAAGCAGAGAAAACCTGCTTTTGATTTTAATGTCTTCTTCTGGAAGCCCTTCCATATGGGTTCTAAGGTATTTAAGGTATGCTCAAAAATCAAATACTTAAACTCCTGATTATTTTTTTTTCCTAACAGCATTGGCACTTGTTACTACTTTGACTACCTGCATAGCTGACAGCAGTGTTAGGAACAGTACAGTGCCTGCAGTTCCTCATTAGAAAAGTTCTTTTGTCACTTTGTAAGACAAAAGCGAAGCCAACAGCAGCACAAAATTTGTCCTATCTCACTGTAGCTACAGCTGAGGATAGTAACTTTTCATAAAAGAATTTTCTGGTGACCTAAGTTTTACCAAAAAAGCAACAGACTTGTGGCTTTCAGTGCTGTCCAGGAAAAAAAAAAAGAAGGATACTGTAATTTGAAGGTCAATTAAAGGAGAGGAGAAAAGTGTACTGAGCTTGCATTTTATATTATCCACAAAGAATTACTTTTAGAGATGAGAAAATGAATTTTGGCTGTGGAACAAGCACCAAGCATATTTTCCAGGACCATCAGGTTCAGCTCACCTTCTGTTTCATGTTGATAGTCCTTAATATTAATTTTTTTTTAAACTGTAATAATGTAAAAATTAAAACAAATGAAAGGCAGCAAAAGAAAGCTAAGCAAAACCTTCCTAAAGAGAGAAATGCAGGTGGCTTCTTTTACGGCCAGTGGTATGGCTGGGGATAAAAATGCCCTCTGCCAACACCTCCCCTATAGACAAAGCAGACTGCAGTGCTGCTGTCTTTTTGATCAAGAGGAGAAATCCCACGCCAATGACTGCTTCCCCTGACAGACTGCTTGTCCTTTTTAATGTTACATGAGAGCACCAGCCTGAATTTCCCTCCCCTCAGAGCTAGTACCACTGCCACTGATTAGAGATGCTGGTCTGCCTAGGGCTACTCCCTTCTTTGGCCAAGGCTGTTTAACCTGTTGTGCTCCTTTTATTCCCTACCTTCTCCTTTGGAGATAGAAACCTTGCGTTTTTAGGGACCCTACAGCACTGGCTGGTTGTGCTAACACAGCTTCCTGTGAATTAGTCAGTTATTGGTCCATCATTCGGAGGCTGAGCTCCTGTTCAGCTGCTGGCTTTGCCTGTGATGCCCCAGAAGACTGGAGAAATCTCTCTTTTGCCGATAATTACAGCACGGGCCAGCACTATTTCCATGCTGCTCAAGCATGGCAATCACTATTTGTGATACCTTCTACTTTCTCACACACAGCTGCAGAAAATCTCACCGTCCTCTCCATTCACCTCCCCCCAGCAGATCACTGCTCTTTGTCCTTTGGGTTGCCGAGATCATTATTCTAGCCGGAGCACTACAGCACTGCCAGTGGAAATCGGTCTGCTGCACCACCTCCTCCAGACAGCTCCTCCACAGGCTGCGAGGCTCAATCAGGGTTAGGTATTTCAGAGTGGTTCAGTGGCCTCTTAAATGACCTTGGGTTTCCATACACAATCTTTTATAACAGATTAACTTGGCTTGAGCTAGGTGAGGGGGATGTGTGGATTCACTGCTGCTCACCAAAGAGCTGACACAGAACAAACTCACCAGTTAGGGAAACAGCCCCACGAAACTAACTCCAGATTCTCCCAACGTGGTACCAGTTAAAAAAGGTATAAAAATCGTAATTTAATTCAAATCGGTGTAACTTCACACACAACAAAAAAAAAGGGAAGGAAAAAGAATCCAGTGTGATTGATAAGTCACGGAGACGTTCATGATAATTTTATCACCACGGTCCCTCTAGACTGCAAAAAAATTTTTTTTCCTGAAGTTGTTTCCCTTTTCAGCTTGCCTACTTTTCTTTCTGACTGTCTCTCGCACTCTCTGTGTTAAGAAAGCCCCACACCAGCCTAAGGAAGGCATGCCAAGGTCGGGAGCTGGATTTGCAGCGCTGCACCGTGCCCTTCCCTTCCCAGCCTGCCTCCCCTGCAGCAACTGGCTGCAAGCCTGTAACTTGAAGGCAAGCAGTAACTAAGTAACTAATAAATAAGGAGTACACCACTAAAGTAAACAGTACCCCAGCTATAATTAGCTAGCACAGACAAGCTGCTGGTGGTAGATGTCTCTCCGAGTTCCCCCAGGCCCTCTCCAGCCCAACTCCCCCACAGAATCCCTTTAACCAGCATGCTCCTGTTTGACTCCAGGCAAAACAAAAACAAAACCCCCTTTTTTTCCTAGTCGTTCACTAGAACAGAGCGCGGAACAAAGAGAACACCAAGAGGAAGATCCCACTTTCAGATATTCTTACCATATTATTTCTTTGAAAGTAAAATACAGCCTGCAACATTGCAGGCGCATCGGGAAACTTCACAAAGCTGCATTTAGCACACACCGACAGGCCCACGGACTTCTGTGGGCCAGTAACAGGAGGCTTTTCAAATGCATGCAATATGCTAATTTCTGGTTTTACTACCAAAAAAAAAAAAAAAAAAGAAAAAAGAAGCCCTGAACTAAAGCGTTTCCTACTGCAGCCTGAGCTGCGGATTAGCTAGCGCAGGGTTGGTGCGGCAGGAAACCCGAGGAGATTGACAGCAACACCACATACACACTGATCCAACAAAAGCTTATTGCATGTAATTAATGTTCTACATCAGGCACGTTGCTAACTTCAAACAAACCCACCACTGTGCTTAAAGTTAAGCATGTGCACATGTCCTTGCAGGTCTGCAGCTCCAACGCTTAACTTCTCCTGAATGTGGCCGAACAGGACCCATTTTACTATCTCCCGGCCAAAGGATGTGCAGAGCACAGCTTGTGTACACCTGCAAACAGTTCTTAACAAAGCTCAGAGGCTGCTTTCAGCCCAAAGGTTAAATATTTGAGCTGCACCTCTGAATTTTATCATTGGCAAGTTTTTGGACTGGAGGAGCCTTTGATAGCTGAAAGGGGCTGCAAGAAAGCCAGGAAGTGACTTTGTGCAAAGGCTTGTAGTGATAGGACAAGAGGGAAGGGATTCAAGCTGGAAGAGGGGAGATTGAGACTGGAGATTGGGAATGCATTCTTGATCACAAGGGTGGTGAGATCCTGGCACAGGTTGCCCAGGGAGGCTGTGGATGCCTCCTCCCTGGAAGTGATCAAGGCCAGGCTGGATGAGGCTTTGAACAACCTGGGCCGGTGGGAGGTGTCCATGCCCACGGCTGGGGTGGTGAAACTGGATGAGCTTTAAGGTCCCTTCTAACCCAAACTATTCTGTGATTCTGTGTGAGAAAAGGTGACCATTCCTTTGCAAAACAAACAAGTGTTGGCTCAAAATACTGTTACAATACAGAACAGATCTAAGGTCTAAAAATATCTCATGTTCATCGACCAGCAGAGTTCATCACAACAACTCTGCCTGCACCACCAGCTGCTGGTACTGCAGCATTTCATAATGACTTCACTCACGAGACCTGGAGCAGGAACCTGACTCTGAAATTTGTGCATATACACACATGCAAGATGTGCACACATGAAATCCTCCCAAACTCTTCAGACTTACCACACAATCTTGGAAGACTGGTGTATGGTGAAAGGAAGCCATGAAAGGCCTCTCTTCACCCCCCTTCCTTAGACAATGACATTTCTTGTGATTCAAACTACTTACAATGAAAGGGGATTTTTTTCACTGCACAGAGTAAGACACCAAATCCAGAATGAAAAGTTTATCTGCCAGGATTTTTGGGCTTTTTTAAAAAATAACCAAGAACCTTTCATTTTCTGATCACCAGAATAGTGTAAGGCAAGATTCAGCTGCAGCATCATGCATAGTGGTGGCAAGATGCACTTAAGGAGCATCAACACAGAGATTCTGCAAGGCTTCAAAAAGCTTGTCCAGGTAACTTAACATTTTCAAGGAGGAGAAGCTTCTCTGATTATTCCCAAGTGTTTTCTCTGTTTACATTATGAAATGTAAAAGGGAATGCCAGACAGATTTAATTGCCCTGTAATAAAAGGTTCTCTGAAACAATCCAGATGAAGAGAAGCATAGCTTAGATGCTGTTGTCTGGTCCAAGAAGGGACATCCTAAAAAAAAAAAAAATCAAGCTCTTTAGACTTCAGCAAAGTCCTTCCTAAGCAAAAAGAAAAAAACCCAAAAAACCACAAAAATCCACAAAATGTATGATAGACGGCAGAAGAAAATTTATCTACTTGATGATTCATTTGGTTCTTCCAGAGGAGGATCAATGGAAAGGGAAACATTGGCCCTTAAGATATAGGTCTGCAGCTTTCCATGTGTGTTGAGAAGTTACACCTCGGAAATTTTCCAGTCAGGTTTTAAAAATTATTTTCACTGACATCTAAAATGTCACAGCACCTTGGGCCTTACCTTCTGAAGTCAATGGAGAGACTCAAGTCAACTCTGACAAATCCTCAGCTAGACCCTTTCAGATTTACTTTCTCTTAGTCTTATCAGTTTTATTTAGCCAGAAGGAAGAAAAATTCTGGAATTATAAGTGTCAGAAGAAAACAGAGGCTGCAAAATGTATTTTATGCTTCAGTATCTGGGAATCGGGAAGACAAACGGAGAAGATGATTGAAAATACAGAAAAAAAATCAACCCAAACCCAAGCCCCAAACAAAACCCAAGCTCACACACCCTCTGTCCTCACAAATCCTCAAGGTATTTTGCCTTTTGCAAGAAAAAACATCTTCCTTCACCCTAACAAGAAGATAGGGACTGACAAGTAGCGGATGAACTATTAACTACTGGCGAGTCATGTTGCCAAGCTCTCCTTTGCCTAAGAAGCTGCACACACACTGTGTATAAAAACACCCAGAAATTAAAGGACTGCATTTAGTATTGCCACACTGAGAACATCATTTTTTTAAGGCAATCTTTTTCCTCCCTGCTTTTCTTTTTTCACCGGAGGAGGACGACTCATTAAAAACCAATGGAAGATTACTTAAGAGTCCAGTATGAAAGCTGTGAAAAGCAGAGGGGGAAATGCCCTAATGGTCTCCTGCATGCTGCCTCACCATCACGCAGCCAGGTGGGACCAGCTGCCATTTCCATCTGCAAACAAAGTCAAAACCAAATTTGTCTTGGCCAATAAGGAAAAAATGATTAATATCTCTGAACCTCTGTCAGAATACTTTGTGTTCCACAGATCAAAGGAATAGACACAGTATGCAAACCTGTTTGACTAGTGAAGAAAGAATGTTTTTGCTGGCACGGAGCCGCTTTCTGTTTCCTTGCGTTGCTGCCTGGCTTTTTCCTCCTGTCAACTGAGATCCATGCAAAACTGTTCTGCTGCTTCCTGACTCACTGCCTGTATTCTGCCTCTCTGCAACAGGCACAGCAATGTATTTCTCTACACTCACCCCAAATCAGGGTTATTAATCATCGGCTTCACCCAGCATCCTTAATGTCTTTCTGCTTTTTGCTGCCAAGTCTGTAAAGCAGCATTAATGTTTACAAATCCTGATTATCAAAATCAGAATTTAGAAAAGAAATCAAATGTGTCTGTCACTGGCTAAAACACATTCTGGAAATTAATTTTTAAACATGGAAATTCATCACTGGGGTAATTCAGTTTTAAATGGAAACCTCGTTTATTTAAGAGAGAGGAAAAATAAGTGCAATAATTAATTAGAACAGCTACAGAGTCTTTCCAAAAACTGTTTTACAAAAGGATATTAACACATCATCACTTTTTTGTGCATTACTCTAGTATTTATCTGACTTTTGGAAACAGAAAGTAAAAGAAGCCAGAGAAGCTGAAGTTAAACTTGAGATTTTCCAAGATTCATAACATATCATCATGCAAATCGACTGAAAAATAATTTAAGGACAGGCTCCTCAACTTTCTTCTGTCTCCTTGAAAATGGAACTGATGGCTTAGGGACAGCTCAGATGCAGCCATACCAGTCAGCAGCAGTGACATCCTCCACCAAAATAGGTCTGAGATAACCACTGCATTGTATCATGTCAGTGATACACGCAGCAAAGAGTGCTTGAAAAGGCAATGATACAATAAATCATAAAAATTTCTCCTGTTCTGCTGTTAGTCTACAGGTTTAAAAGCACAAAGAGCAAGCTTTAACTTCTTGGACCATAAACACTTGCAAAAGATGTTCTGGTCTGCTGTATCTGTTTTACTATAACTCAAGCTTAAAAAGACTAAAGGATCCTTAGATTGCAGTGCTTTCTAAACACATCTTGACCACTTAAACAAAAAAGTAATTGATCCAGAGTCAAGCACAGGGCACTGTGCAAGGTATACCTGAGCTGCAGAACAAGAACGAGTCATCCCAAGGATCTTTCACAGTGGATGCCACAAAAGTGCTTTGGTTCCAAAAAGGTGAGGGAATAGCCTGCAGATTTGCTCAGAGCGTGGCAATCCCACTCACTGGTGTTCTGCCTCAAAATAAAAGACTATTCATTGGTTCTAATTCTTTCAGATCTGCCAGAAGCAGTTATGCCTCACAGTTATGTTGGCTGATTCATCAACTTCTGCATCTGCATGATACTCATTGAGTAGAGGCTTTGGAGAGAGCCCAATGCACAAGCCTGCTGCAGCAGAGCCTCCTGCACCACTCACCATGCACCTCTTGCTGTTTGAAAGGGCAAGAAAGGAAGGAGGCAAGGCCAGGCTTTGCAAGGGGCAGCTCTGCCATGCTTGTTCATCATCACTGACCCATTCCAAAATTAAAACAATCTTGATTTCTTCTTCAATGTTGCTGAAATACTAACAACAGATTTGAGGAATAACTGCAGGGGTTGCTGGGATGTGTGTGGATAACCCAGGCAGGAATGGAGAACGGCAGCTGTGCTATGTGCACATTAATTCATCACGTGCAGTCCTGGATAACTGAAGAGAGTCTCTACTCAAAAGTACTTCTTCTCCACAGTACCCAAGTGCCTCCCAAATAATCACAAATTCCTCCCTTCATTTCTGCTTAGAAATAAGCAATTTCCAGTAGTATAAAGATCTGATAGAGAGGAATATTAAGCAACTCTTCTGTGCCTGCATTTCTGATATAGCACAGTTCCACGTCTCCAACCAGAATCTTAACCATGTTTTATATAAACCTTCAACATGAAAACAGCCTTAAAATGCTCAATTATATCATCTGAAAGATGAATGTAATTAAAAAACCCGTGGTGCCTCCTACCCAAAATACATTGCACAATCACCTTAGTAATTAGCTTTTCTCGCCACAAAGCATCACTGCTTTAACTCTGGTTGCTTTGGGACTTTCCAGGTCTTCAGGAATATTCTCTTTCTTGACTAACACAAGGGTTGGAACAGACTGGATGAGAAAAGACACAAAGCTCTGGCCCAAGATGGGGTCCTGCAGATTTGGGAAGATGCTGTTTGGGGTAGTTTGTTGCATATTTTTAAGATGATGACTTCTCCACGACATGAGGAGAGGGTTTTTTCTTATCCCTTAAATGACTGTCTTCAATAAGTGGTGATTCACTGAACTAGCCCTGAAGCTGCCTTTGGAAGCTCAGTATTCAAAAACCATCTGTGCCAGCAAGTACCAGGAGAGGGCTTTCACTTGATATTTAAACAAATTATACCCTCAGATATTTCAAACACACACTCTGTATTTATGTATTTTGGGACAGTAGCCATAGGTCTTGATGAAAAGCCAAATTATTTAATTGTTATTATTCTTAAACACAGGAAAATACTTGCATTTAACCTCGACACTTTAATTCCACAGAAAAAAAAAAAAAGAAAAAAAAAAAAGAAAAAAAGAGGGGGCTTTGAAATACACAAATTGCACCTCTGCACTACTCAAAGGTTTAAGCTGTAAAGCTGCCTGCCCTAGTCTTGTGAAGGTTGATCCTTTTCTTAAAGCTGTAACTCCCACAATGACACCAAAATATCTCTTTAATTAACCCTCCCCCAATTCTTAATTTTAAAAAGACAACAGCTTGAAAACGTGAAGAGATTTGAACTCCACAAGCTTAACGAAAGCAACCCAAAATGTATTTTTTTACGCCAGATAGTAGAGGTGCTAGAAGATATCAACTGAAGAGCTGAAATGGTTGTTGTCTTCTCTATCATCCATTGTCTTCTCTATCATCCATTGTCTTCTCTATCATCCATTCTCTGCATCCACTGCTGTGCACCAAGGGCAGCATGGGCAGGGCCCAGAGAGCAAAGCAGGAGGAAGCAGTGCTGCTGCTGCATGCACAGTGTGGGGCAGGACTGTCAGACATCCAGCTGCACAAGCAGTAACATTTCTACACATTTCCTAATTTCCTCGTCCAGTATCATGAAATAAATTAAACATTTATAAAGTTCTGCAAATGCAGAGTAGCTGCATTCTGCCAGAGCTATCTCGTTTCTCTTTACCCCTTCTCTTCCTTCCGCTCTTGATCTAAGCCACATTATAATAACAAGCAGCCTGAATTGCTGATAAGCTGCTGGCTGCTACAGAGGAAGCTGTTTCCAGCAGATTATCTAAAGTATGGCAAGACAAGAAAGGTAAAAAAAAGAGAAAGAAGTAGGAAAGTGAGTGAAGAGCAGGTGATCTCAAGTTTGCTGCCTCTGCCTCCTTACAAGTTCCTCTTCCAGTGCTCACTGGGCTCTAGGCCAAACTACTTCAGCAAGCTAAGCAGAAACTACTCACTTTTTGTCGTTGGCTTAGTTTTCTGCCACTTTATCAAAGGGAAATGGGTTAGCACGGGGTGCAACAGAGCCAAAGCCAATGAAAGGGAAGGGGCAGGAATGCACTACCAGGGGCTGGGATTAGCTCACTCTGCTGTGCACCCACGGTCTGAAACCAGATACACATTTAGTGCCCACTTTTCTACATAATCTTTTTATTTCTTTCCATTTTTTAGCAAGAAGAAACAAAGCAATTATGTGAACTAACCTCACTCCCAAACTGCCGTTTTTCCATCTCTTGAAGTAATCAACCCCTCAGCTGTACTAGCACAGGGGAGGCAAATGATGGGCTTGGCCTCGATGACTTAAACTAAACCTGCCATCCAAAAAAAAAAAGGTCTCTTCAGCCACGGTTTGAAAACAAGCAAAGAGGTCCAAATGAGCCCTGGCAATGTGAGACAGAGAAGAAGTCAAAAGAAAACACTCAAATTAAAAGAAAAGCCCTCAAACAAAGCGCTGGTGGGAAAATATTTGCAGTTAGGAGCACCAAGATTTTCACATTTACAAAAGAGCTGCTTCTGTGGATACAACAAACAGCACACTCCAGCACACAAACACTGAGCTTTGCCATCAGCTGCTCCTCCTCAGCAAAATATCCATCACTACTCCCTTAACTGCCCTCCTGCTCAACACTAAAAAGGTCCAATTCCCAAGGAGAAGGTGTGAGCTGAGATTTCTGTCCAGCCCAGAAGCTGTTTCCAGCAGATTATCTAAAGTATGATCCAACACTTCTCATTGGTAAAAAAAAAAAATAAAAAAAAAAATTAAAAAAGCCAGTGCAAATAAAACATCAAACCAGAGAGCTGGGAAAAATGTACCACCTAGGCGTGGGGTGAGCTGTAAGTGATACCCCTTTGGATCAGCAGACCTGCAGTGTCCCATCTGCAACAAAAGCAGACATAAATGTCAAAAAAGATTACTGAGGAAACCGACAACTTCAGTGACTAAAAAAGGATCTTTTCCCCAAAACCCCAAACAACCAGCAGGCTGAGCAAGCTCTTGCCAACTCAGACATCACAAACAGAGATTATCAGCAGCAAGGACTTAAGGAGCTTAGAAATTGCTTAGAGAAATCAGAGGGTCAGAGACCACGGTGGAAGCCAGACATCTGCAGGTGGAATTGGGCTAAGGGGACACCTGTAAGACAGGACATTATATTGCTATAGTTTTCCTACACTGCTTATAATCTCCAGAAATCAAAATGATCAAATTGCCTTAAGACAAACAATGCAAATTTCCAGGTCCTTTTTGAGGAGCTGAGTTTATTTCTGCATAGCAGCCCTAATGAGTAATAGCAAGAGGGAATTTCTACCAGCCAACTTTCACGACAGCTTCTACAGTTCTTTAGATCCTATCCCCAGAAAAGACTGAACAACTTGGGCACAGCATCCAAGCCCTTGACATCAGCTTGCAGCTAGGCACCAGTGTGAGTTGGCCAGGATGGTTAGAAGAGGAAAGAAATCTGAGCAGTTCAGTGTGAACTGGCAGAAGAGCTACACAAGCCATGGAAATCCATGTGCCAACACAAACTTCAAGGCTGGTTTGTCAACTGAATAACACAGAAGTTCAGTAATATTTGGACTAGGGAAGCAACAATAGGAAGCAAAAATCTCCAGGGGCATTTGGAATTTGCCACAGACCTTTACATTTCCTTCAAGCACTGTACAGGAGACTAAGGAGTTTCCAGAGTGAGAGGGAAGCTATTCACTGGAAGTCCTTTGGGCATTTTGCTCTGAAGAAAGTGTTTCACCAAAGGGACCACAGTTTGGGTCATCGAAGTATAAAAGCTTGGAAGAGGCTCATTTCTTTCAAACGGGGCAAAAGATAATAAAGATTAGATTAGGTGGACATATTCCTTTAGTTCAGACAAGTGGGGAGGGTGCACTTGGAAAATCTGAAGGGTTCCTCTATTATTAGAAGGATCAGATTATTTTTAAATTAGCCCTGGGTAAAAGCCACAGCTACTGCTATCTGCTTCAGCTTCTGTGAAAGCATCTTCTCACCTGCGGCTGCAGGGCTCACACAGGTGCACATGGAGGAGAACAGAATTCCTGACCAAATGGGCAACAAGGAGGAAGACAGGAAAGCAGCAATGGAAGAGGACAAGAGAACACCCAGGAACCTCCCTCAGCAGGCAATGGTGGCACCCCTGGCATAACCAAAGCCACACACAGACGACACACTTCTGTTCCCAGCTCAGCCAACTCCTTAGCACTAATCTTAGCACACGAAAAGAGGAAGCAAGTCAGATAAAAGCTATCCAAAATGGGATACAAAAAGGCCTTTGGAAACGCCTGTCATTTAGACAGTCAGATGTTTGAGCCAAAACTGTCAATCAGTTACTCAAAATGTTTGCATTTTCCTGAGAACCGACACAGAACAGGGAGAAGTCCTTGGACTCCTGCTGTGTAGGTACAGAGCACAGGAACAAACCAAGCAGCTTGGTGCTGCACAGACCAGCACTGCACCCTCACAGAGTTCTCCAGTGTAGTGCAGCCATGGCACTCTGCTCCTCCACCTTGGCTTACCTATCTCACACTTAGCTGATGCTGCATTCCATCCCCTATTACCTGCTTCTCCATTTAAGGGAACAGGAGAATCATGGCAACAAACTCTCTTCTCCTCTTAAAGCACAGTATTCTTGTCCAGACTCCACACAGTTTAGCATGGTTACAGACTCACCTTTGCAGCTGGAGGGGCACAATCAGCCACTCTGTAAGAGTTTTTAGCACAAACCCACACCCACTGGTACCAGCACAAGCTCTTGGTCCAAACTGTAAGCAAGACTACTTATGTTTTGCCCAGGGATTTCTCCATGACCTACTCTTTCTCCTGTTTTCTTTTGGATTATGCAGAGGAAAAAACCAGCAGAAATAAAGTGAGCAGTTTAAAGGAGAGATCTACCTCTCACATCTAACTTATACAGTATTGTTTAATTCTCTGTTGAAAGCCAACACTTTGCTATACAAGGAAGGGAAGAGGTCAATTTAACCATGGCAAGGTAAGCCTGGACCCACAGTCCTCCTGCTTTCAGAACTAGTATCACCTTCTCCAAGTGGCAGAGCTCACTGCAAACACCAGCATGCACCATCTCTAGGTCTTGGACCAACGGTGGCTTTTATTCTGCCTACAGACATCTACCTCTCCTCCTATGGTGAGCAGTCCAGGTGAATCCAGCTTCCGTTTCTTGCGGGGACCGATGGCTGCCAGCGCAGTCAGATTGGCATCCCTCTGCCTCATCTGTGCAAGTTCCTGTTGCTGCATCTATGGGAGAGAAAAAAAAACACCAAACTTCTTTAGTTTTTATTCAGTTGTAATTTCAAAAGTTATTCTCAGACTTACAAGCCTGAGGTCAAAGTTGCAGCAGCAATCTCCACCAGTACTTTGCTGGTCCTGGAAGTGCCATTTTAGCAGCCTTGCAGTAGAGTAACAATGAAGACACCAAAGTTCTCTTGGCTTTCCACAGATTTCTGCTTTCAGGTAACTCAACTGGTTTTAAAAACTCTCATCTGTATGCCTTAGCCAGTACCATAGACTAGCTAG
The DNA here is from genome assembly GCA_013396835.1 of Psilopogon haemacephalus. Taxonomy (NCBI): domain Eukaryota; kingdom Metazoa; phylum Chordata; class Aves; order Piciformes; family Megalaimidae; genus Psilopogon; species Psilopogon haemacephalus. The sequence goes on along the minus strand of VWZI01020604.1, from coordinate 1,343,114 downwards.
AAACCTCCAGTTTAATACCGCTATGAAGAGTGCAAAACCAACTCGAATCCTCCAAACATACCACAACCATTTTCTTTAATCTCAGACTTCCTTTTAATATTTCAGATATCCTCAGTATTTGCTTAAAAAAAATTGTATCTAAATCAGCAACACCTCTATCCAAATGCTAGCAGCCATGAATGCTGACACACAAGTCCTACACACTGCATTTACAACCATTTTCTGGGATCAGGGTTGGGTAACTACACAGTGACCAGTATGAGGCTAAGAAAGCAACCTGCCATGTCTGGCGTGCTACAGAAAACAAAGTGAAAGCTCTCTGGCCACTGCATGGTGAAGAGCTAAGAGGGCTTATCCCTTAAAACTGTATGCTTCTTATACAGCCTTAGTGCTAAGAGCCATATTCCCATGAATAACACCACTTTGGCTATTCCAATCATCCATCAACACCGCATGAGAATAATTGATTAGCTAATGCAGCATAGGATTTGAATGAGGTAACAGCATTCCCAACACTCACACCTCTCAGTAAACATTCTTGTTCATTTCAGAGCCTTCAGCTTGCAAAGCCTTCCACAAAGCCAGAGGTGCCTGCTTTCTGAACACGCTGAGGTCGACCCTGTTCCCACTTCAACAGCAACGCAGAGAAGGCTACCTGCAGAAATTCAGCAGTGGCAACACAGAGAAGTGTGTGACCCAGGCACACAGCAGAGGCAAGTGCCTCAGCCACGGCTTACAGGGGAGCTGCACCTACAAGCAGGGCCTGAACTCCCTTGGGCAATAAAGGAAAGGAGGTTTAAACAAAGCCCGAGCCAATGCACAGTGTCTCTTCTCCATTCAGGCAGGGAAGGGATGCAGGAAAACCCACCCTGCTCAGTGCACTTTTCGGGTTTATCCGTTCAGCAGAGCAGCACATTTCCACATCCTTCAGAACATACATCCAGAGCTCACAGACCCACTTCCCCCATTTTTACGCTCTGTATTTTGCAGCTTCAGTGTCTACCATGACTGCAGCCTAACAGCAGCCAAAAACAAGCAGCTCGTTCATCCACAGGATAAAAGAATCCCCTAAAGACCACGGAAGAAACGTGGAAAAGTATCTAAATAATAGTGCAAAGGTCTAGACATACTTCTCTTTGCCAACTCATATTAGGTTTTTAGCTCAAATATCTTTGGCTCTCTTCCAGATTAAATGCCAGTTAGACAGAGCTGCCCGCTTACCCTTTCAAGGTAGATAGCAACAGTGGTGAGCTCTAATCATTTACAAAGGTCATGATCGGAAGCTAGCCCGTAAGCAGTCATTTAAAATTCAATTGATCCCTATTTGTAGTCAGGGAAAGAAAATGGACATTTCAGCTGTATTGTAATTATGAGGCTTCGAGGCAACTGTAAATAGATGTGCAAATCCAGATACTGGCAAATACCTTAGAGAAGAAATTATTACTATAGTGTAACGTATATCCAGGAAAGGTTGAAGATAAAACTGCATATAAAAAAAGATCAATCATCTTTTTGCTAATTTGCCATGCTTGCCAGCCTGTGAGGGTTATCACAATTATCAGAAGTCTGATGAATATTTAAGCGAGGGCCAACTGGCTGAGAGTGCTCTCAGACGAAGGCGTAAAGTGGAGGGCTTTACAGAATAAGAAATCTGGCACTGGAGGAAGTCTTCGTTTCCTGGGAGGTCAGAAATGTAGCCTGGTAGGCAGCACGCAAAGGTTATTGGATAAGCATCGCATGGGAAGCCACCGCGCTCAGCCCAGCGCTGAGCTGAGGCTGGGCTCTGGTGCTACCCCTACTGCAATCCAGCGCTTGCTGCAAGCACAGAGAGCCTCTGCAAGGTCACTCCACCGAGGGAGCCTTCTGCCGGCTCTGCCCATGCCAATGGCCAAGGAAAACCACTGCCATTGCCCCGCAATTCCACACCTTGGGACAGCGCCTGCCTTCGCTTCCAGACCTGCACTCTGCCAGCTGCTGCTCTACTAAGAAAGCGAGGAACAGCTTCAGGAGTCTGCAGGAGGGTTTGCACTTCTTCCTCAGGTTCTTTGTCCTCTCTTTCCATGCAGTGCGAAGAGCTAAAGATAGCTCTCACTGTCACATACTCACTCCTGACAAATGTGTTAGCTTAGCACCCATTAGCTGAACAAAGGCACAAGACTTCCAGCTGCGGGTTTAGCCTCGGACAGGGAGCCTGGCTCAGCAGACAGCCACAGGAGCGCTGGGTCAACACCAGCAAGACCTTTCCCTCCCCTGTGCCTCTCAGCCCGCCTCGTCCAGCTTGTCTATCCAGGCTTCAAGCTGCCCAGATAGGGATCCTCCTCTGCTACCTGCCTCGCTCAGTACCTAGCCCCAGAGGCAATCCAAGTAAGGAACATGCTGCCAGGTACAAAAGCTCCAGACAAACCAAGAGAGAGTTTCTGATTCTGGTCGTACAGCACACACCTTGGTACAAACAGAAACGCTTCCAGTTGTGATCCCAGTGCAGGCTTGGCTTGCCATTTGCTTACTGAGAGCTCTTCCAGTGTTCATGACAACTGCAACTTCGAGCCGCAGGAAAATGAAGCACCAGAATTATTTCACAAGAAGATTTTCCTATTGGTGATAGCAGCATAATACAAAAGCAACAGATAGGAGACTTCTTCACTGCTTGAACGAAGTAAAGCTAACGAGGTTCTAAAATTTTGTTTTCCTTATATCATTATTTGCCACAACACATTTAGGTACTTCACAAAGCACTGCCACAGGCTGCATGCCACCAGGAGGACAGCCATGTGTCTTCAGCAGAGCTCAAAGTCTGGATTTAATAACTTCCAAAAAAGCAGGAATGTACTTTGTAAATAATTTTGCAGCAGAAACCAAACACTTCCTTTAAGCCTTTTTTTTTTTTTTCATTTCATTAGAAGCTATCATGAGAACAGTCACTGAGATAATAATAAATAAACATATGCTCAGTCATTTTTGTGTCTTCCCAGATTTCTGCTTGCCTCGGCAGTTGTGGCAGTCCACACCACGTGAAGGCACCACCTGCTTCACAAAGGACTATGGGTTCAAGACTTCTGTAACAGCTAAGTCCTCCTCCCATTACCTCCAACTAGCGCTGCAATAACCAAAGAGAAGAGGGAAGATGATTTTCCACTTTTCTCCTGGATCAGCTAAGCCAAGAGTCAATTCAAGGATGCTATGGCAAGGGGAATAAATCCTATGGATTTGTTTGAGGTATGAAGTCAGTCTGGGAAGACAACTGCATACACTGGACACTTGGTATGAACACCTACAGATCCCAAACACCTTCTCCAATCCAGAAAAACCAACCAGCATAGCAGTGGCTGCAATCTGTGCTGCCAACATTCTTCCTCTTCAGTGGGCACAAAGTCTGCTAACGTCAGTCACAAGCACCCCAGAGAAGGTCTCCTGCCTACCAAGTCCACAGGACAGGAGATTGTGTCAAAGGAGACACTGCACTGCTGCTCTGAGAGGCAGCAGGTGGTCAACATCATGAGCAAAAAGCATCTTGAAATGAAGGCAGAACATGGTCCAAATGGGGGCAAAACCTAAGTGAACTAAAGCTACCTTTGTTTAAAGCAGAGATGGAGATGAAACATGGACCTGAGCTGGAGCTGCTGGGGCGTGCACTAAGGAATTTCCTTCAGTATGGTCAGAAAGTAGGAGGACAGCTAAAGCACTCTACAGGCTGCACATCGAACGCGAAAGGCACAGGAGGGAGTGGCATCACATGAGAGAGAGAAAGGTCAGGGAGATGCCTCTCTGCCTGCAGGCAGAAATCAGGGGCGTTTTCTGGCCTGGAAGGAAAATAACCTGGTAACAAAGAGACAGAGATGGCTGTGAAGACCCAGAAGAAGGAACAGCTTGAGGAGGCAATCAACGATGTTTAAATACCGTCAATATGGGATTTGATAAGGGAATAGAGTCAACTCAGACCACAAAGAGCTAGACTTTTACCTGCAATTGCCAAGGCACTTCAGAAACGCCACCTAAGAAAAAGAGGACAGGGAAGAAGCTACAGCACATCAGAAACTGTGAATGGCACAATCAGGCGTGAGGGCAGCCAGGAACCAACAGCAGGCAGCAGGCTGGCAGCAGAGTGCTCCACGGCAGGCAGAGATGACTGATGGAAACAGGATCATCTAACCAATGAGTCAGGCATTGATTTCTGGCCAATAGGCATCAATGGAGAACCCTCCTAATTCTGTTGGCGATGGATGGTTTAATTCCTGGTAACAGGGTCATACGCTGGGAAAAGCTTGTCTTAATTGATGGTTCTGCAACATGTATCTATCAGTCTCAGACAGTGATTACACCCCCTGGAAAAACATCTTTTTTGCGAGGACACCCTGAAATGTGGAACCATTACACATGTCCTGAGATGTCCACAACAGAGGGTGCAATTAAAAAATGAAGCTCATTAAAAATGCTGGCAGTAACCTCCCCAAGTCCAGGACAGTGATCAAGAAGGATGAGTCCATCAGTGAAGTCCAGAGATAATGTCTGCAGAATGCCCATGCGATGCTCCCACCTCTCTTTTGCATTGCAGAAGTCTCTAAAGGTCAGCAGCACTCCTCCAGCAATAACATACTGGCTCGCAGGAAACTAGTCCAAAGTGGGTGAAGTTTTAGTTTAATTTCAACCTATCTATTTCTGCAACTGCCCAACCCTCTCTTAAGCCACACAGTCCCACCTACAGTAACACCAGGCATAAGAAATCCTTCAGATTCCTTTGAAGGAGTTCTACAACCATGGGTTAATTTGGGCCTTTCAATAACCTTAATCCTGACTTTTCTTCATTGCCCAAAATCTGTCGCTGCAGCTGCACTTTGTCTGAGTTTGCCTATACCACTCCTCAAAGAACTCCTCTCCAGTAGCATCAGTTCCAGGTTGCTCTGCACTAAGCTGCAGACACCTCTCTTTTAAGCCTTGCTATCTGCTGGGTCCCACAATGGTGGCTGGTAGCTTTGCTTAGCCAAGCAGGGATCATCTCAACAAAGGCTTTGTGAGGCACAGCCAGCAGGCAGGGGAGCAGCCCCAGGGCTGGTCTCTGTTTCAGATGCCAGAAACTAAGCAGCTCCCCCCAGGATCTGTTCCTTGATTTTTTGCAGTTTGTTATTTTATTTCAGAGCAAGGCAGACAATTAGAAACCTTCTCAAACTGCTCTTGAAAGGAAAGGGGACCTCCTCATCCAGTACAGAGGTGTCTGGCAAGAGCACCAGGCAAAAAGCTCAGGGCTTACTCACAGGGTGCTGAATTGGGGAGCAAGCAGCAGAGGAGTATTCTCTCTTTTGGGGCACTGGTTATGGTCTCTGCCCTTGCTAATCTCAGCAGAGGTTTACTGTCCTCACAGCATCAGAGAATGGTGGGGGTTGGAAGTGACCTCTGGAGATCATCTGCCTGTATGGCAGACCAACAGAAATTTTAAGTGCATTTCAAATACTCATCAGAAATTCTGGTAAGAGGCAGCAGCAATGAGATTATTCCAAAAGAAAACGCCCAGATTTTGATACCAGTCCCCTGGGAATTCCGCATCTTGAAACTGCCAGCTTCATTTGAGGAAGCGAGGCAAATGTAGCCATCCTCTAAAGATCACTTGGCTGTAATAAGTAATTTTAATCAAATAGTTAGAGAAAATGGCACTGGAGTCAGTTTCTGAAGTGTCATAAACAGATGGGAAATGGGAGGTGTAGAGACTGGTTGTGTACTCTCAATGCCGTATCCCTTTTTTTGCAGGCTGGGTTCTGGTTTGATCGAGCCTAAGCGACGGGACAAAAAGAATTTTAATTTATTCTGGAACTATATCCAACTCCAGAAGACACAACACAGCCAGCACGCTGCTCCTTTCCAAAGGGAGGTATCAGGAGGCAGGGTAGTGTCAGGAATAAAACCAGCCAGGCGCCCACCTTCTCCTCCTCGGAACTTGTGGGGGTTCACTTGCAAAATGGAATCCCCACTGGGGATTGAAAACAAGCTCAAAATTGAAATAATCTACATCTTCTCTGGTTTAGATTTAACCACGGCAAAACTGCTGCTGCTGCTCATCCCTGCTGCAGATCAAGGGAGCAGCTTCCCATAGTGTGGGGACAAAATATTTCAAGCAATTTCTCGTAGCCTGACAAGTAGTAAATTAGGGAATCTTGTAAGTACAATGCAGTAGTCATCCCCTTCTATTGATCACATGTAATTTACATCTCTCAAAGATGAGAATTCTTGCATTCTCACTCCACAAGGAAAATCTCAATGATTTATTCATTTCAAATAAAAAATAGAAGGTAGATGAGAAGAATTACTTCACAGGCTGGAGCTTTCTCAGGGCACTAGTGCTAGGCTCTTCTTTCGCACTGCCCGAAGGGCCTTTGTGTGCAAGTCCCTCTAATTAACAAGGTGAATCATGCAGCAGTTCCCTAATTAGTGAACATGACAAGCCAATGGAAACAAGCAGACAGACCTGGCGTGCAGATATGGTCAACAAAAGGCACAGCAACACACCATTAAAAAAGAAAAAAAAATTAAAAGAAGTATTTTTCATGTAAATAAAACAGAAGTAAGAGAAGCAGCACAAAAACCTTCCTTGGCTTTTCATGTCTTCTGCTTATTCCTCATTTACTGCAGATATAAATAACCACACCAGAAACCAAGGTTTCCAACTGCAAGTCACACCACCTCTCCAAAATCAAAGAGCAGCTCTCTTACGTGAACAAGCAGCTGCTTAAAGGGCACTATTTGTTTTCCCCTCTTGTTTTCCTGCTCTAAAGAATTGTGCTTCAGAGTTCAAGAATCCCTTAATTAATTCTAATTAAAATTATTTTTGCTTTAAATATTTTTTATTTCCCCCCTCATCAATGGATTAAAGAAGTGCAATAGTTGCCCTGTTGTTATTGCATGAGATAAATGCCTCCATTCCCCAGATCTAATTTCTGACTTTTGTGTGAGGATAAATAGTAGAAGTGAGCGGTGCAGAAACTGGACCTGCTTTAAAAAGGAATGGAGATGTCCTTACGGTCAGCTTTTCACAATACAGGATTTGTCATCTTTCGCCCTTCAATCTGCTTCTCCTAAAAATACCTTCCCCATCTCCAAAATAATACATGGGGGTTTAATTCATTTTCAAAGCACTGCAGACCGAAGCTGTGATTTTAAGATCTTAACGATCCTTGCACGCATTAGAAGTCTAAAATGTGTGTCACCACCAGCAGAAGAGAATTCTTCACAGAAAAATTCCACTCTCTTCTCTACTCCCTGATCCTTAGCACATGATCATAAGTGAGGAACAGGGCAGATGATCCCCTCATTACAGGTTGCTCCTCCTCATCTTGAAAACAAGTCTTTCTGATTTTCCTCTTCTAATTAGGTAACATTTCCTTACACTCTAAAATTGATGTTCAAAATACGGATGCCTAAAAGCCCCTCACCTTTCTGTCCAGCTCAGTGTTAAAAAGATGGGATGAAGCCACTAGCCCCTAAGTACTAAGGGCTCTGCATGCCTCTGAAGGGCCTTTGGGGCTACAAACCTGAGGAATATTTAATGATGTTCTCCTACACAACGGAGTAAGTGCAGTTAAATTCAGTGGGAAAATTCACACTAAATACTCTCAGAGATTATGAGCAGAAAGCTGAAATCACTTCATGCAATTTGCTGTGCTCATTCTTGCCCCCTAGCAGATGTGAACTTCCACTAACTTCTTGCCACTCCTAGACCAGTGCAAAACAGCTTTCAGCAGAGCCCGGGAAGGATCTTCTTGTAACATCAAGGCACAATGGATAATCTGCTCACAACTGAACTCTGATCTGCCATATGCACAGAGGAAGTGCTCAGCAAACAACCTGTCACAAATGCTTACTGTCCCAGTAACCAACTCACCACAGCACTGCGCTCCGGAAAACAGACTCCAGCACACCACTCCCTGGCAGACACAGCTGCAATTAAACCACTGCAAAGGCAAAGCAGAGCCAGGCCAGGCCAAAGCTCCACATTCTTCTTTGCATCTCGAGCAACAAAACCCAAGTGAGGAGAGTGGAGAAATGTTCTAAGTGGGCAAACCCAGAAAGCAATGCAAAATCGCAACGTTTGGAGCTGGTTTTCAAATAAATTGTATACAGAAAGGAAGATTACTTGATAGATACTTTACAAAAGTAAAAGTGCAGCTGATAACAGTAAGTCATTATGTTCACAGGAGATGTTCTGGTATCTATCGGATACCATACCTCTGATACCAGATTCTATCTAATTGTATCAGCTATTAAATCTCTGATATCAGGTTCTATCTAACATCAGCTATCACATCTCTGATATCAGATTGTACCTAATATCAGAGGGACAAATTCTCTTTGTTTTGAATACTGCTCCATGACAATGGTGTGACAGAGAGGACTTTCCAGTATTCCAGCACACACTCAAGAAGTGGTAGGAGCAGAAAGGTACTAAGCAGCAGAACTCTCAGCATTCCTGGATGCTGAGTGCCTGCCAATTCCTGTTCACTCAGGAATTGTTTTTAATGCCCCAGTTACAATTGCCTGATGATACTTAGGAGCTGTACAGTTAGCACTGTTTTTCCTTTTGCATAGCTGAGCAGATTACAAAAGTCATCATGTACTGAAATGCTCCCAGAAGCATCAGCTGACAGATCTGCATCAAGAGGAGTGTGGCCAGCAGGGCAAGAGAGAGGATTCTGACCCTTCTGCTGAGACTCTATGCCAAATACTGCGGCCAGTTCTGGGATCCCCAGCACAAGGAGGGCACAGAGCTGCTGAAGAAAGGCCAGAGGAGGCCACAAAGGTGATCCCAGGGCTGGAGAAGCTCTGCCGTGAGGACAGGCTGAGGGAACTGTGGCTGTGCAGCCTGGAAAAGAGAAGGCTCCAGGGGGACCTTCATGCTGCCTACCAGTGCCTGAAGGGATCCTACATCAGAGGGACTTCTGAGAGTGTGTGGAGACAGGCCAAGAGGGAATGGTTTGAAGCGGAGGCAGAGCAGGGTTACACGAGCTGAGGAAGAAGTTCTTCAGTATGAGGGTGCTGAGACTCTGGAATAGGCTGCCCAGGGAGGTTGTGGATTGCCTTCTCCCTGGAGGTGTCTTAGGCCAGGTTGGATGAGGCCTTGAGCAGCTGAGTCTAGTTGAGAGCAGCAGGTTGGAGGAGATGAGCTCTAAGGTCCCTTCCACCTTAAGCCATTCTGTGAATCTAATCTATACTCTTAACATAACAGTGCCCAAGACATTTGAACAAGCATTATACTGCTCTAGAGCCAAACCATGACAAAGATGCAGAGCAGAATGCCAGCAGCTAGGACTGAAACCAGGACTGCATGCAGCACACACAGAGGCTCAGCTCGAGTTTTATCTCCCTGTACACTTCTGAGATTAAAACTTGACAAGTGTTGTGAGGAAGCTGTGGCAGTCTCTCATGACCTCAAGTTAGCTCCCTCCTCTGAGAAGTGACATCTCTACTATAACCCAGAGCTCTTTTGGACTTCTGTGCCTAAAATAAGCTGCAAGTTTCCAAGCTGAGACCAAGCTAGAGAAGTTTATAGGGTTAGCTGGCATGGCTGCATGCTCTTTAGATGCTTCCCATGCAAGCTAGAGGTCTGTATCTTGTGGTCACCCACATCATTAACAAGGTAAAAGAGTTAACAGATATGATTTCTATTCTTAGAGGGGAAAAACTCATCCTGTAGCTGTTTTCTGAGACATCCTAGGAAACCCTGGATTCCCTGGACACATTGCTTAAGGAGGAAAACCAAGCAGCTGCTGCAGCCAGACCATTATGGAAACAGACAATTCTGTTCCATACTGAATTTACTCTTCCTCAGGAAAGGAAGCTGGAAGTGCTTTGCTTAATTAAACAGTAGCAAATAAAATGAGGTAATAATGTATAGTCCATAGCTTCATTTAACCATCACCTGTCACAGTAAGACACGACAGACATCCCTCTATATTCTACAGGTCTCCTCTATCTCGCTCCTCCAGAGGTGGTAGATGGCCACGAGAGCCACAAAGTGCTGGGCTGCCTTACAGCTAAATGCTTCTTAGGAAAGACAGACTTTGCAAACAGACAAAAGGATCCTATTTCTCATAAAAAAAAAACACGTTCTGTTCTCACCAGTCTCACTTCTGTCATGTTTCTAGGAAAGGGAACATTCTCCCTCTCCCCTCTACCCAATTAACACCTGACTTCAGTTTTTATGTTCATTTCAACTTCATTTTGTGTATTTGAGTCCTCCCTATACCTGACATATTTGCAAGATACAAGCATGTCTTGCAGGGTATTTTAATTATTCTTACTTTCTCGGGGGAAAATGAATAGATTTTCACACACTTAGCACATGAATGTGGCCACACAGAGTGCAAATCCATTTTAAAACCTGATCAGATGTCAAAAAACAAGGTGAAGAGAAAGCTTCAGAAATGGCCATGGTGTTGCTTCTGTCTCAGGAATATAAACTATCAATAGATTGCCTAGTTCCAGAGGGAAGGGACATACGAGTGAAGGAAGCCTGCTCCATACTCCAGGTTGCTTATTTAGCTTTTCCCATGGCTGTGCAAAGTCAGTAACCCCCTGAGCTGCACTGGGTCTCAGATGGCTCCAGTCCTGCAGACCTTTGGGGAAACTGCAACACCTCCAGTACAGACCCTGTAGGAGCACACGGCATCCCCTTCCAGAGAACTCAGCCACATCTGCCTGACCATTTCCAAGGAAAACTGGAAGTTAAGCACCAATTCAGCACCAATTTTCACAGCTAGATGAAAGCAAATGTCTTACAAATCATCACTCTGCTGCCTAATGGCATTCAAAACAGAGTAACAGCTTCCAAGTGTTTACATGTTGGAGTTAATCACATCTACCTGTAGTAAACATAGTGGAGAGAAAACAAGGATCCTGTTTACCTTGTGGCTGCCAATAAGGCAGTGCATGCATTTTAAAACCACTCTTCAGTACTAAAGGGGACCCACTTTTTCAGGCTCTGCTGAGCACCACCTCCTTATTCAGCTAAGGTGATGGAACTCCTGGGAGGCTCAGAGGCTGACTCCAAGATACTACTTCATGACAAGAGTAAACTCAAGCTAGGACAGAGATGCTACCACCCTTTTGGGGTCTGCTCCATGTCACTGCCTACCTGCCCACCTGGCTTGGTTCAGAAGAGCATGTACAGAACTTAGCCATGGGCAGAAAGGCTCAGTATGGCTAAGGCAAAAGGGACACCTTTTACCCTACTGCAAGCTCCATACTCCATGAAGGATTCTTTAAAGCTCTGCCCCAACAAACTACCCGAAAACGACAGCCAAGGCAACGTTCACACTACTCACACGGTGCACAGACTGACACATCCCAGCCCAGCCAGTTGGATGCTGATGACCCTTGCAGGGCAACCCTAGAATGCTTTTACAAAGCAGGTTTGCAGAGCCAGAGTATTTCATTCCATCTGATTTTGCAACCCGCTAAATAAAATATTCTAGAGACGTGGCAATTAATCTGCTGTACCTCGCAGATTGCTGGGAGATAGACAAAACTACTGCAAGCAGATACTGCAGCTCTCACAAACGTGCTGGCAAGGCGCTCTGAAATCCCTTCTAAAAATTTTCTGCTGCTACTTCAGCTCGAACTCTGCTCCAGGACCTCTTCCACCTCCCTGTAACAGGCCAGAGGCAGCCCCGGGGTGCTCCGGAAGGCAGGGATCCACAGAAGGCGCATTTCAAAGGGGGCTGTGCCCTCTCGGGAGGCCGCACCGTGCCAACCCCCGGCGAGAGGCGGGGAGCGGGGGCAGAGCTTTGTCTGTGGGTCTGGCACGACGGCGCAGCCGAAGCGGTGCCGGCGGCAGGCAGTGCGCAGCGCCCGGCCCGAGCGGGCCGAGGCACATTAGATGCAGGAGGTGAGCGCCGCCGCCCGCGGCCGGTGCCGTGTGAGGCGCAGCGCCCGCAGCGGCCGGGGGCAGATGAAAGCTGGCAGCTGTGCGCTGCCCGCGGCGCTCCCAGCCTGCCGAGCGGGGCTCGCAAACATGTTAGCTCAGCGGCACAATGGAAGCCGCCTCGGGCCGCGCCGGCCGGCCGGGAGCCGCCGAGCAGGCGGCGCGGGGGGAGCCGCCCCGCGGGCTGCAGCCCCACTGCACCTTGACCTCTCCTTGCGAGCCGCTCTAGGGCCGAGCGGGCTGGGCCAAGGCACCCAAGCGTCCAAACCATCCCGGGGCTTGCCGCTCCGGCAGCCGCCGCCGCCCCCTGCTCACCGAGCTGCTGCTGGGCCAGGGCAGGGCCAGGCTATCTGCTGCGCTGCTCAGGTAACACACGGCAGGGACCGCTCCACACCCTCCCCCTGCTTTCTTACACTTTTCTCTTAGGTAGGATTTTTTCCTCTTTTCCTTCCCTCCCCCACTTCCTTTATTTTTTCTTTCCACTTTTCCTTCCTCCTTTTTTCCTTCCCTCTTTCCCCCTCTCCCCTTTTTCCCTTCTGTCATTTTTTTACTTCTGATTTTTTCTTGTCTGTCGTCTTTTTGCTTCCTATTTTACCTTCTTTTTTTTCCCCCCTTTTTATCCTCCCCCCCCCCTTTCAAGAAGCAGAAAGGCTCTTTTCAGTGGTTTCTTGTGACAGGACAAATGGCAATTGGCACAAACTGGAACCCAGGAGCTTCTACCCCAACATGAGGAGAAACTTCTTTGGTGTGAGGGTGCTGGAGCCCTGGAGCAGGCAGCCCAGAGAGGTTGTGGAGTCTCCTGCTCTGGGGACTGTCCACACGCACCTGGCAGTGTTCCCTTGTGACCTGCCCTGGGGGCCCTGCTCTGGGCAGGGGAGTTGGACTGGATGATCTGCAGAGGCCCCTTCCAAACCCCAGCATTCTTTGTGATACCAATGATCCTCCTCACACAATGCATTCAAATTTGTATGCAGTTCCACTAAAGCAGCAAACAAAGTTGCATGATTTTGGTTTCTAGACAGCAAAGTCTAAAGGAGCAGGCTAAGAGTGGCTTATTCTATATTATGAAGATGCACCAAGCATAAGAATTGTATCTTAAGGAAGGTGGTGTGTCCAGCTCCTGCATCAGCAAAACAGCATTTATTTGCTCTTGGAATGCCAGAAGCACCAAACCCAAGCATTCATGATCTCTAAACCAGAGCCAGGCAGTGTCTGCTTCACTTTCCAACTGCATCAACATGATTTTGTAGAAGGAAATTGTGATGTTGGGCAGGATTGGATTTCATTGAGATTTCTGCTAGACTAATGAGGTAATCCTGGGTCAAGCTTGGGTTAGAGAAAAGCCCAAGAAAAACCAACCTAGCCCCTGACTCAACTGTAATTAATATACATTTTACCTAAGCAGCACTGAAACAATTTGCCTCAGTTGGAAACGATCATGGCCATTCCTTTGATCTCCTGGTGTTTCTCTGCCAATTACCCAGCTTTCTGCCAGGGTAACACCACACTGCAGCTTCAGCCCAACAACTGACATCACTTCTGCCCAAAGCACAGCAGAACAGGTTGGAAGTGGCACGGTCTTTGGTTTTACAGAGAAATGTCCTGAAAGTCCTGCTGAATAGCAAGCCCACGAGGACATGGCAGGGTGACACCTGACCCTTGGAAAGAAAGGCAACTTGCTGGCCAAAGAGGCAGCAGGTTTTGAAGAGCTACACACCGAGATTCGGATGCAATAAATTCATTGCTGGTTACAGATCTTTTGTTTCTTCAGCAGCAGTATCTGCATGTGCAGACAGAATACCATTCCTCTCCTGGCCTTCCCAGGAGCTCATCATCCACAATTTTTACCTGTTACCATATCTCTATAGATCCAAAGTAGCCTCTATTCAAACGGGAAAAAAAATCTAAAGAGTTAACAGAACACAGCAAGATTTCCATGGCAGTGGTGTGCATGGAAGCAGACAGGACAGCTTCTCTCTGAGCTGCAGGTTTAACGTCAACAGCAGAAATTGCTGCAGTCCTCTTAGGAAGGTCTTGTACTCCAAAGCCATGGCAGTGCTGCATGGGCTTAGCAGTACCAGAAAAGTCTTTCTGAAGCGTTTTTCTGGCTTCCACCAACAGCCTCATGGCAAAGGGGGAGTGTAAAGAAAGTGGCTCTTATCTAACCTTCTAGATGTGTTGACAAAAACGCTGCAGCATAGCCCCAGCATTGGTAACCTGATGCTGACAACCATTTATGACAACTCATTACTGCCTAAACATTGCACTTCAGCTATCATATTCCTAGCTCTGCCTTCTTCCCACCTGCTGACCCTCAGATGGGTTAGAGGGCTAAGTGGAAATTTAATTTAAACTTATTTCTGTCCAAGTGTTCCATTTCTCAGCGGAATGTTTTATAAGAAACCTTTTAAAGAGAAGGTTGTTGCTTTGGAATCAATACTTTTATGTCAGGCATGATAAAATAGAAAACTCCTTCATTCACACTTCTCATCAGGAGAGATGCTGCATTACAAGTACAATCCTTCAGGACTTTGAGTGTGCTAAGAAGGTGACTATTCCAACCCATTCTATTCTATTCTATTCTATTCTATTCTATTCTATTCTATTCTATTCTATTCTATTCATGAACTTACCAAGCAAACTGAAATCCTTTCCTTTGCTTTTCATTAATGCCTTATGAAAACAACAGTGTACTGCAGCTCCCCTACTTAAACGTGTTAGAAGAAACTACTCCTCCTAAATTGGTAACTCTCTCTCTCTCTCTCTATATATATATAGATCCAAAATTAGAGTAAAACCTTCATCATCTAATAGTGGAATGTATGATGCTAGACTTTCAGCAATGCTGAGACAAGTCACCTTTTTCTGTGGGATTTAAAACGTCAAAGGCAGCAGCCGAAGCCAGGTAAGATACACATCATGTGGTGTGTCCCGATGTTGTTATTAGCTTTAAGGAACAGAGGGATTCAGAGAAAGGTTTGAGTTGGAAGGGACATTAAAGATCATCCAGTTCCAAACTGGCCATGGGCAGGGACACCTCCCACCAGCACAGGCTGCTCAAGGCCCCATCCAACTTGGCCTTGAACACCTCCAGGGAGGGAGCATCCACAGCCTCCCTGGGCAACCTGTGCCATGTCTGCCCACCTTCACTCGCAAGAATTTCTTCCTAATCTCCAGTCTGAATTTCCCCTCCTCAAGCTTCAATCCAGCAGCTCCTTATCTAATCCTATGGCTTCTCAGAGAACTGCTAACAGTCACTTTTGTGCATCCAACTCAGAAAGGCTACAGAAGATACTGCAGACAAGGGGGATGACAGTCCCCAAACAGAGTGGCTACCACAAAGCTTCAGTGAATACAGCTCTGCCTGGGAGCCCCTGGCTCTGCTGATGCAAGCACTGGGTACTTCCAAAGCTCCTGGCTAGTGCCACAGTCACAACAGCAACCTGCTGGAACACATATCAGTGTCCCAGGACGTGAGGCAGCCCTGGAAGGATGAGCTGTCTGTGCTGACAGAGGTAAGCCAAAGGTTGGCTTCTGTTTTCGCTTGAACTTGGGACAGCTTCTGAGCATCAACAGGTCTGAGATTTCACTGGTGTGGTTACCAAGGGCATCTGAGAATAGACTCAGCTGAGTGTTATCTAAACTGATCTAGGTCCTGGACACATGCCCAGGCATTTATGGTGTCTACTCTAAGGTTGCATTATTATGCAGTACTCTTGGTTGGTGATGACACACAGAGTTTAACCAAGTTAATCTTTCAGGATCAAACTCAGCTACTTGACTTTTAAATTACAAAAGTTTTTAGCCAACTGACACTGAACATATAGAAACACATCCAGGCCAAAAAGGACATTCAGGGTCTTAACCTTCTCTGCCTCCCTCTGAAGCCATTCCTTGACTGAACTAACACAGCGCTGGCCTGTGTGTGGAACTTGCCTGCAACAGGGCCATCTGCAGATCGGCCTGCCTTCTGCTTTGCTAAGTATTTGAACACGACTGAAACTGATTTAGGTTTGGTTTAAATGACATGCAGAGGGGTTTGAGGTCTGGCTGATCAATGGAGTTACAGAACCGAACACACAATAATCTCCACCTTAGCAAATTCAGTTCAGAAAATCTGAACTGCCTGACAGCCAGACCGTTAAACAAGGAGCACAGGCTAGAGATGCTTTAGCCTTCTTGGATGCTTTTCATAACGCTTGCAAGTAGCCACCTTACTACTGACCAGAAGAGTGTCTGAGCAACAGAGGTCTCTGAGCAATATGCAAGACACAGAAATCTTGGAAAAGCAGCTTCAAATGCAGCTTATCATCAAAGGTGACAGTATTGCGTTCATCAGCTCACACACAACCTGGAAGAACTCACATTTCTCACTCAGTTCTGGGCCAGGCACACATTTAAGAGCAGACCAGCCAGCAGTGAGGTTTTTTACATTTTTTTTGTAAGGCTCGATTCAAACTTTTCAGTTTTAAATAACAAATGCATGCCAAAGACACTGTATCTAATAATCTGCCTTTTATACTATGGAACTGGTTACTTTGTTCACTGCCAACTCAATTTGAGACATTAGCACTTAGTATCCAAGGCAGGAAAAAAAAAAAATTAACAAATGTTAAATCTTGCCAGAACCACTTTACTTTCCCCCCTCCCCTATGCAAAAGTTAATGCAAAAGAACATGTTCTTATTAAATATGGTTGAATATTTTAGGTGCAAGTCTCTAAACTAGTTGAAGAAAGAGTTTTAGAAGCCTAATGACTAAAACCAGAGACAAGCTCGAATTTCTTATGGTGTCAAATACCTAGACTGAAATTCAAGTTCCTAGAGAGGCAGGGTGCCAGCACATCCTAACCTTCACCAGCAGGCTGGGAACAAAGGCAGGGCTAAGGCACAAAAGCAGAGGCTGCAGCACCCAGCAGAAGGCCTTCATTCACCCTGCACTCACTCCAGCACCTTCTCATCCTGTGCAGCAGCACCGCTGCTTTACAACCGCACACCAGTTGGATACCAGCGATTTAAAGGAGGTGACCACCACCACGTTTACTACTTCTTTGCTACTAGCACTGTTCTCATTCCTCAGAACACATTTCCTGCCCTTTCTTTCCTTGCCGTGTCAGCACAGCTCTCCCTCTAGTGGGTGAGAAACAGCTTCTCTGGACAGCCCGAGCCTCCAAAAGCAGGGAAGAGCTCCTGCAGACAGCCCCCGAGCAAGAGCCCTGGCAGGAGCGCAAGGCTTGCACGGCAGCTAGCGAGAGGCACGGGCAGCCTGCCTCCTAGGGAGCATGTTTCCACTGGCCCTCTTGTGTGCTTCCTCCCCTTCCCAGTGGCCAAAGCAGAATGCAAATCCTGTGGCAGCCAGACACGCTTTGGCTCCCAGCAGCAGGGCAGCTTTAGCTCTCCCTTGCCCTTCTTTTCAGCAGGCTGATTCTCGCTTTGCACACAGCGGCGAGACACCCAACCCCAGCAGCAGTAAAATCCTGCTCCTTTCCCTGCCACCTAACCTGATGATTTCATTTGAATACTCGCCTGACAGTCCCAGCTCTCCAAACACTAAAGCAAGGTCTGATGTTTACAAGAACTCATTTTAACAAATCTTACTACATAATGAAAAAGAGCCAAATCGACCCAGCCCTCTGCTTGGATGTTTGGGACTGTTCTGCACAGCTAAAGGAGCTGCAGAGCCTGCCCCAGGGACACAAACCAGGCAGCACAGCTCCGTATGACAGAAACTGCTCCCTGCATCTTTCCGTGTAGATTACCTTCCAGTGCTCAATTATTACTTTCTAACACATACATCCAGAGCAGTTGGCTAGGAAAACCCAACCCACCACAGCATCACTTTGCTGCAAATGACGTTACTGAATTTTCAAACCAGCAATGACTTTCAGCTGATTTGGATGTTTTAGTCTAATTGATTTAAGTTACAACCTATCCTAAGCCACCGGATGCCTTAAGCAAAGGACAGCTACATTCATTTACAGCAAATTAAGGTGCTGACTAGCTCCCAAATTGTTACTCTTGGAGTAACAGATCCAAACTTCCTCTGGAACTCTTGGGCAGCTTTTTAGGTTGTTGTTAATTTCCCAGGCTGAGTAACTAGTCTGCTGAGCCGTGCTGGGGAGGGCATGCCCGGCAATAACACTGCTTTAAAGACTCACCACAACAAAACCGTTAAGCAGCAAGTTTCTAGGAGAGTGGCATTTTACACAGAGACAAAGGCAGAGATTTCCCACCAAAATCTAGTGCTGCTGCCATCAACAACCCAACAAAAGCTACAGCTACCTAAAATGGAAATGAAAATGTAATGTATGGAAATATTCTCTTACAAAATCTCCTTAGGCTTCACATGTATTAATGTATTAGTTTGCAAACATAAAGATCAAAGGCAAAGCAACAAATACATCCTAAAAAGTTTTTAGTCAGATTTTTATTAACGATATACAAGTAGCAAGGCATAAAAAATTAATATGTTCGAGCCTTGAAATGTCAAGTGTAATGATCTCTAGCTCTGCTTACCTCCTTTGCTTTTTGTTTCAGTCTGGCTTGCTCTGGGTCTTCTTGCCTTGAGCGACTCTAGATGTTTAAAAGAAATGGGGGAAAGCGGTTAGCAGATGGCTGAAGAACCCCTCAACTGCTGCAATAACTTACAAGACAGCAAAGGCAGGGGCACAGGCTACAAGGTGCCAAAGATAGGATGCTTAAATTCATAGCAGTGCAATTTCAAACCCACAGGCATCACACAAAAGTCTCTTAAATACTCAGCTGCAAGTAAGATCTACCCTAGATTTAAATGACAAACCCCCACCCCCCAAACCATGGTTTGGTCAATGCTGAAGTTTCTATACAGGTTGAGTTCAGTTATTCAATACCAACAGACATGAGCAGGAGGAAGTGCCTCCCTTTCCATTATCTCAACTTTGCCACTTCAACTCCTGCCAGTCACTGGTTTTTAAGCCGTTTGCAACCAAGATTTCATTCAGCTGATGGTAGAAAATGTGGAGCAAAGGGCTGCAGAGTTGCTCTCCCAAACAGTAAATCTTCCTAATGAAGATGTTACCATCCACAGAGCTCACTTGGAGCACAGCACAGAAGTACACACAATTTGAACTCATTCATGCACTGCTAATAATATTAATGTTGTGATTTTTGAAACTGCAGAAATATGGCAACTTTTGGCTTTCCCTTCAAAACCAGGAACAAAAGCCCTCAAACCCCATTAAGGAAAACTGTTTAATTGCAATAATAACCCAAAACAGTACATTTCTGCAGCTACAGACTGGTTTACAGCCATATGCTGAAACGATTACATTCTTATTTATGCTGACTAAGCACGTTCCAAAGGATGGAACTCAGAACCTGAGAGGTAGACAATACAGGCAGGTCCCTTCCCACCTAAACCATCCTATGAATCTATCAATCTACATCTTTGACTCTTTCTCCTTCCACTGTGCATGTTAGCCACATTGTCCACCACCACCACCACTTGCCAGTGATGTTGTACCTGCTAGCACAGAAGGCAGTTTGACAGGATAGTGCCTGCAGTAATGAGAAATTAAAATCTCCAGATAGCTAATGACCAAATTTGACTCTCAGGTTGTAGCTGTGCCAACCAAGAAACAAATTCCAGCTTATCCTAGGCTGAGATTCCTTCTAACTGTGACCGGACCAGGGTGTAGATACCCTGATCCAGGGAAGGTGTCAAGAACAAAAAGGCATTTAAGGAAGTGTGTGGATCTGCAGAGAGCTGGGGGAACTCTCTTCAGCAGAGCAATTGCTAAGGTATTTGTAGCTATCAGGCTAAAATATAAACAGAAGTCCAGAGCCCATTCAGTGAGTTGCTTCTCAGAGATGGCTTTAGGTAGCCACTTACAAACCAAGATGAATTAGGTCCTTGCTCTGTCACTACATTCAATTATTGTGTGCCTCAGTTTCTCCAGCATGAGGATAGGAAATTGTACTTAGCCCTTTCTTGGGTTTTGATGATAAATTTATAAAGGTACAATGAACCTCTTTTGCATTCTGAGTCTTGCAACGAAGGCAGCACAGAAATACAAAGTGTTGTTATCCCACTGCATGAGGCTGAACCGTTTGCAAAATGCAAAGCGCAAGTTAAAAGCACTTCAGCTTAAGGAGAATGCAAAGTGTCCTAGGAGAATCAAGCTGAGACTTCTAACATCGGCACCAAGTTTCTACAAGAAAGTGATAGAATCCTGGAAAACACTCCAGAGCTGTGCTGTGTTTGGAGGCACTGTAAGGAAAATTAAAGCAGTAGAGGCAAAGTAACTTTGCAATTTCCTGGACTCCCCGAGTGAAGCAAAAACTCTGCAAGGGCTACAAATTAAAAAATAACACAGCTAGACCTTGGGCTTTGTTTGTTTATTTGTTTGTTTTTAAGAAACTGCCCAACTAAAAGTAGATCTGGAGGTCAAGATAATCTGCAAGAGCAGACCCCAAAAGAAGCAAAAAAAAAGCAAATGATTTACCTGTGTACACCTCCAACTCATTCACCATAATAAAAACGACTGCAGGGGGGCAAACAGGTACTCAGCTCCTGCCTGCTGCCCCAGATCAGCATTTTTTCAGTAATGAGGATTTAAAATACCTGATGATGTCAGCTGTAAAACCCTAGACTGAAGGTGAAGGCAGAATGATTCATTCAAGATAACAGAATAGCTGTAGTTATATTCCTGGGCTCTATGCTTTGCAAAGACCTCAGTCTAGCTCTTCTTTCAGACCAGGAGAATTCCCACCTTACACTGCCTGTGCCCTTCCTGCTGCAAGCAACACTAAAAAATAATAAGGAATTTAACTCTAATTTTCTATTGCTTTTTGAGTTCAGACAACTTTTAACTGATTTTTTAACAGATTAAGAGTGCTTCACCTTCCTGCTTCCTACCACTCAGCTTACAAAGCAGCAAGCTTCAGAAACAAACCCATCAGCTTGTGGGGGCTAAGATGTGACAAAGCACAAACACAGAGTGGCTTCTTCATTCTGCACTTGCTGATCTAACATAAATGAGGAGAGGTTCCTTCACGGCCAGTGCAATGCAGATTAAAGCAAACAGAAGCAAATGAAAATGTCAAGCTTAACAGAGGTGCCTAGATAAGCTTCAAAAATGTCACTGGCTTCTCTTCACACTCCATTCCACACGTGAGCATCTTTCCCCTCTCTGAAGTGCTGGAACGATTTTGCTGCTGCTCAGCATCTGCAGCTGTCTCTATGTCACCAATTATCTTACTGTGTTACATTTAACTTTGGTCAAGCTTCTAGTTAATCATTGCTGGGCTTTAATTCCAGTTTACCTTTTTTTCAGCTAAGTCATCTCCTATGTTGTTGTGGTTTTTTTTTTTTAATCCTCTCCTCTTTCCCTTCTCCTCTCTGAATAGTTTGTGTCTAGGTCTGCCAATAAAACAGGCTGGGTTTATGTAAGGTATTTTCACGTTGATGAATGAACACTTCCAGAAGCAGACAGCTTCCCATAGTCATTTTAGAGAAACCTAAAGCTGATCCTAAGCAGATAATATACTTTTAAATGCATTAAATGCTGTCTCCTACTGAGAACTTCTTCAGCAACCCAGGTTTGCTAGCATTTCTCCCAAGCACGAGCTACTTCTATTGGCCCAGACAGTCTGAGATTGTCATGGTGAAGAACACAAGTGCTCTGTGTGAAGAACTTGCTACCTTATTTATCTGAACACTGCAGAGATCACAATGGCTCTATGGAAATAGGAGACTTTCAAAGTATGGAAAGCAGCATATGTTAAATGTCTGCATGCAAAACACATTACAAGGAGGAGGTTTCATTTACATGTTACCAAACTCCCTAATGTTCCAAACCTCAGGTGTGCCCCTTGCTTGTGTCAAGGAGGAATGCCACAAAGACAAGCATCAAATACATGTTGCAGGACAGCTTGAGGAAGAGGATTTTGTCTGCAATTTGAAAGCAATGGTATTTTTAAAGTAACAAAATTACCCCATGGTAGTCTACCCCATGAATACTTACACCTCTATTTAAAAAGGAAGACTACTCTGTCTATGCAGAGGAGCAGACTTAATCCTTGTTCAGGATTCTGCTGTAATGTATCATGTTGTTACATTTTGTCCCACTAACTTTTCTATAAGGTTGATAACAATTTTGAGGCTAAACTTGCCTTAGAAAATGACTTACAGGGACTTTCCTCCTAAATACATCTCCTGCATTTAGCAACATCTGATCTCAGTGCAGGCACTTAGAGCTCCTGCTCCCCCTTCCCAATCCATACACCGGGAGCCTTTAATGCTTCAAACCCATCTTTTTTCATTACATAAAAGCAAAGAGTCACAACTGCAGGTGCTGTACTATTGAGAGCCACTGCTGTGCCAACAGTTTCAATTTTAAACCTATTTTTCCCCATTGATGACATTAGAACTTCACCCCACGGCTGTACCAGCTTATAACTTTCACTTTTAATTAAAGAAATTAAATTGGCAACATGAAACACTTTGCTTTCACATTAGCTTTGTTAATAAAAAGTGAAGTTAAAAGCAGCATAGCTGAGGGTAAAAGCCTGTTCAGAGTGAGGTGGAATGCAAGAGGACAGGTCTGGGGAAAGATTTATTTTAAAATCATTCAAATTGAAGGAACAAATTCCTAAAAATTTCAGAAAATTATCTCGACGCAGTAATTCCCTCTTTGCTCTCCCCTCCTCAGAAGTGAGTTACAGGTTCCTGTTCAGAGAGCCTTCATCTCAGGGAGAGCTGCAGCACATCCACCGTGCTCTCAGAAGAGAGGGAAGGCACTAAATTGGTGTGACGGCTGAGCCCGTCTCTGCCTCACAGGGGCAGCCCCTTCCAGTCATCACAGACCTGTGAACAGAGAAATCTGCATTGCCAAATTTCAATGATCTCTCTCCCCAATAAAAAGAAGCCCTTCAGCCCATTGTCCTATAAAAATCACTCTCCTCCATCAATATCAATTAACTCTGCAAACAACCCCCACCATCGTTTCCCATTTCCTTAAGCAATTATTCTTCTCACGGAGCAGATCCTTCTCCTGGGATAGCTGCATTTGAGACCCCCACATTTGCAGGTTGCCTTGGGTTGGAAAGGACCCTCAAAGGACATCTTGGCCACCTGACAGGCTCATGCAGCTAATACAGAACTCTCAGAATAGTAAGACTAATAGAATGTATTGGAAATTAATTACTTTGCTAATAAAACAAGCAAGTATTTAGCCAGTTTAAGCAGATGTATTACCATGGTAATTTTAACCTGATCCACCTGATTACAGATTGTCATAAAGGTATCATTCATGGGTTTGCTGAAAGCAAGGCCAACCCCCAGCTGCACCTGTTTGCTGCAGGAAGCATCACCCTCTCCAAAAACCAAGCCAGAAATAAGCAGACCAACACAAAACCCCAATTAGAAAATCCTCTTCCCCATGCTGCCAGCCCTATTTCCATTATTAGCCCAGAACGTGATTCCAGCTGATACCCCCAGCCTGCCTTTCCCAGCTTTTCGAAGTGGCTATAAAAGCAGCAAGGGCACATCTTTTACTGCAGGTGGGGATTTCTACTTGTATTTTCCCCCACCCTTTTTGTTGTTGTTGTTTTGGCTTTGTTTTAGGAAGTCCACACAAGAGCACCATGTCAAATGTAAAGGTGAATTCCCCAAGTGATTTTAGTCTGGCTTTTGACCTTTCTGCAGTCTTAAGACTCTCCCCAGCTCTTCTTGCTCTTTCCTATACCAGTCACCAAAGACAGATTCAAAAGCTCCCTGCTCCTGCACACATGTGGCAACAGCCAGTGGGTTCTTACTGGCAAAACAAACAAGGATGAAGAGTTGACTTTTCCTTTAAAGAGCCTACACTCCACAGAAGTGCTTCTACACAAAATACTCCTTCTTGGTGCCACTTTCACTTTACCCTGAATTCACCTTGTAGGGAGATAACCCCAAAGCCATGGCAAGCAAGACAGACACAGTCTCTCCTCCCACAGCTTCTCTATTTGATTCATCATCTGGATGTTTGAAACAGGAGCTGTTCCAGCTGTGGGAGGTGACAGGATCTCAGGGTTTTGGGGACCAACGTGTCTTTAAACACTTCCATTCTAACAGGATTCCTAGGAAGTGGATTAGAACAATGCTTTGGGCTGTATGTTCTAGATAGTGTTGCACACATGGAGCATACTGAGCAACCTGGGCTGCTTGAAGATGTCCCTGCTCACTGCAGAGGGGTTGGACAAGATGATGTCTCTCACAACCCAAACCGTTCTGTCATTGTGGAACATGATGTAGAAGAGGTCCAGGAGGTTGTGCCAGCTCCTGCAACAGCCCAGTCTTGTTTTCAGTGTTTGTGTTTTTAATGAAAAGGAAATTCTAAGCTGCATTGCTATTTTATTTCACCAAGTTGTTTTGAAAATGTCAGCCACCGTCTGCTCTATTCCCAAGAGCTAATCCAGTTCAGAGCTGTATCCTGCAAACCCAAGAGCATTCCAGCCAGGCAGGGTCTGGAGCTAGGATGACTTCAGGAGCTAAAGCCGTGAGGTCACCATAACTGCATCTTCTTGTTGCACAAAAAAAAAAAAGCAGCATGTATGAAATAGATTTCACATCATTAAGTGACTGTTGGAAGACTATGAATTGGTAAGCAGTTTAACAAATACCTTGGCAGCCTTCAGCAACATTTCCCTCTCCTGTTCATCTTTCCTTTGCTTTTCTAAGCGCTCCAGCTGCTCAAAAAACTTGAGCTGTGACCGAACGTCTGTAGCTTGTTCATACCACTCATCATCCTGCAAAAGAACAAGGTTTTACTCCAGCAGGCAGTGCCATCAGACCCCACTTTTAAAGACAACTCTGGGTGTTACATATCCAAATCTTCCTAATGTGCTAAATATTTCTTACAAAAATAATAATTAAACTTTTTTTTCCCCTTCTAAGTTCGGGGGAATAAAAGCAGACTATGATTAATGGTGCAGCTAGAATCTATTTAATTAATATCTAAGTAAATTTTTAAAAGGATAGATTTATCATCACCAGAGACATCACAGAGTTAGGAAAAAACCCCAAAACAAACCAAACCAAACCCAGACTTTACTAAAAACCCCTGAGATGCTTAACTTCACTGCTGAACAATCCTAAACATCAGCTATAAGCCTGGCTGTAAGCTGCAGTTCCTGTATTTGTACTCATCCTGACCCAGGACCAGAGTGATCAAGATGCAGCCTTACAAAAGCATCAGAGCTAAGCACTCAATTGGAAAGAAACCTCTAATTATAATCAAACTCAAAGAACTCTGTGACAACTAAAGGCATGCAAGCTTTCCTAGGAGCCAGCAAGCAACAGGAATTTATGGCACAAGCTGCATGGGGAACACTCAGAATGTCAGAAAGAAGTTATCCATATAACTTGCATCTCATTTATCTGCTTAGTATTTCCCTTTTGCTGTGAATTCAAAGCAAACCATTCGTCAAGCAAGAGACCACAGTGAAAATGCTATGGTTAAACAGAAAAACAACTCAACGCTTGTTCTTTGTTTGAGAAGCCATTAAAACATTTTAAAGGCAGCTTTGGCTTAAAGTAGCTTAAACAAAATGTATTCTTCTAAGCCACCACCTGAGGGAGAAGGAAGGAGGGATCTGACACTGCTGAAGTGGAAAGAAAAGAAAATCCTACTTCTAGTCCCATGCAGTTGAGGGATATATTCTGTTACAAAGCAAGATTTGGGTGGGTGACACACAGCCATGCTAGCCTGGAGTTCTCCATCTGTTTTGCTGTCACACTCATGTTGACTGCAGTCACAGACCCCAAATATCTGTTCCTACAAATGCCATGTCCAGCAGTGACTCCGAAATATGTGGGNGAAAGAAAAAAAAAAAAAAAAAAAAAAAAAAAAAAAAAAAAAAAAAGCCCAAATAGGAGCTCCTCAAATATCAACTAAAGAAACTTAAACGCATCTCAGGCAACACCCAATGATGGTTTATTGCCATCTTGATTTCACACCAGCTGAACCACCACTAGGGGCTTTTACCAAAACCACTATTTCATAGTTATCAGTTGAGATGCTTGTTTTCATTTCTAACTGGTTTGCAGATTATTTAAATTTCCCTGCTGGTTGAAGATAATCTAGGATGTTTCAATTTTCTTCCACAGCACAATCACCAACAATGGAATCATTTGATCTTGATGTGTTCCTTTTCAAGAGAACATTGCTGCTTAATTACAGTGAAATATTTACTTTACTTGATGGTTTAAGACAAATTGGTAGCTTTTGTAAAACATTAATATTTCTTGCAGCCAAAGACACACAAAGTAGCCACGGACTGAAGCAATTTGGATCCAGTCAGCGGATATCTTGGTCAAATAAAGGGAGAATCAGGAGTCTTGGTTGCAGTCTATGAGCAGAAAGAGTCTAACATCTACCACACGTTAGACATTTTAGCACAGCAGAATGAAAACACAGAGGCAGCAGACTGCTGTGGCAAGCACTCTGCTTGCTGAGGCAGACAAACCTGTAGTTAAACCATCCCTTGCACATTGAGTAAACACTAACCCCTATTGTGTGCTAAGGAAAGCTGGTGTCACACTGCAGCATTCTGGACACCCTGCACATTACTCTGCACACTTATTCTGACTGTGTAGCACCCTGCACCCTCACTCTGATTGTGTAGCATACTGTACCTTCTCCTGCACACTTACTTTGTAGGATTCCATTCGATGCTGGGTTATCACTGTTACTTTTTCTATCACTGCTCTTAATCTGCTTTGTGTTGCATGGGAAATAAAAGTAACCACTTCAGCTGGCACATCAGTAATTCCTAGTTTTTTAGCTAAAGCAAAACAGAAAACAAAACAGAATTAGCTTACAGCACACAAAAAAACCTCTTAAACTCTAAAGAAAAGTCATGACTTCATGTTCCTGAAGAGGAAAAAAACCATGACAGTTTCTTTATGGAGCTTTGGTGACACATTCCTGACCTCTTGAAAAGAGGTGTGACTGCACTTTAAACTTGGAAAGAGGAATCAGAGCTTTTTGCTTGATTTTTTTGTTTGTTTGTGTTTTTTAAATTAACCACTTACAAGGTATTTAAGAACTTAAGGATTAAAGCAAAGCATAACAAAAGTAGGAGACAATTGGAGTTCTCAGTTGTCCTACAGAAGAAAATGCAATTTGTTTATTTTCAAAAGGATTACTGCAGATTAATTTCAGTGTCAATGAGATGAGGCTGCAGCCCAGCCCATACTGCCTGCATGCTTTAGCCTGTGCTATTGGCATGCTACTGATAGACAAAAATCTATTACTTTAACATGAAGAAAGTCAGTCACGTTAACAACAGCTGTTTAAAAACATCAGGACTTGCTAAAAACCCCCCAGATTTATAGAGTTATTTGTGCTGATTTTACAGGAAAGCAAAGTGTAACTTATCAATACATTAAAAACGCATCTAAGCTACAGAAAGAAGAAGAGGAGTAACACTCAAAACTCCTCAATTCAACAAGACAATTACAACTATGGGATATAAACGTGTAGGGTTATGACTGTTCATACCACTCTCGAGAGCCTCAGTGGGGCAGTTTGGGGATACAGATCCACGTCTGGATCATTAGCTTTGATACACCACAAACCAGAAAACATTCTGGTCTGATTACACTGAGTCGGTTTCCATGTTAACCAATGCAGGGATTAGTAAGTTTGATACACCACAACAGAGTCGATATTCTGATTGCCCCGAGTTGGTTTCCACTGAACGAGAGCGAGGCTTTAAAAACGTCTGTGGTACACTAAGAGGTACACGAAACACTCTTGGGAACGCGTTCGGGAGTACTCTGGGAGGTGTTTCTGGACCAGCTCACGACAGAAAAGTCATCTCCGGCTGCGGGAGGGTCCCGAGCCAACACAAACCTGAGAAGGCTTAAGGAGGAGCATTTGTTTTGTGGAGCCCTCCCAGCTTTCCTCGGCCGACTTGGAGAGCAAGAAACCATCAGACGTCTAAAAAATGAAGGCGCAGAAGTGAGCAGCGGTCTGACGGGGCTGTAGGCTGCTGTTAGCTGGGTGATGTGATCTGAGGCGAGCTGGCAGCGCGCAGGGGGGGCCGGACGGCGGCGCCGCGGAGCCCCGAGGGGTCCGGAGCGGGAGGCGGCAGAGCTCCGAGGGGTGCGGAGAGGGAGGTGACAACGCCCCCGAGGCTGCGGACGGGTCTCGTGTTACAGGTGAGCTGCTGCCATCCGCCCATCTCCGGGGTCCACCGGAGCCGTTCGACAAAATGAACGTTTGGCTGCTTCCCAATGCACTGACACGGGCTCAGCAAGTTCAAATAATTAAAAGGTTTAATTTATTATAGTGACAGCTACAACAGATTTGGGATTGCCTGTGATAAATGCACTAACTGCAAGTGATTGAGCTCAGGATAATAAATCCTGGGTAACATCCGAGGCAGTCCCAGACACAAATCTGTGCATTAACTGCAACACAAGTTCCTGGCTCCCCACGGCAGCATCCTGGGCTGGGGTGCAGGACAAGGAGCACAACTCAGTGACTCTTCCCACCTCTGCTAAATCCACAACTGCTGCACCTCTCGAGGGTTTTGTAGCCTAGCCTAGCCTCTGCCTTACAGGGGACACTGAGCACGAGTTGGGTGGAGAGGTAAGGCTCAGTCCTCTGCTTAGCCTGCACTCTGTTTGGCTCAGCATATTGTTGGGGGTGGGGGGCAGCTTAATATTAAAATTGTAGTTAATTAGGCAAAGGCCGTCGCTTGGGCACTCTAGCTTTCAAAATCTGCCCTGAAGTTGGGTGTTTGTGTTACTTCAGCTTTGCTTATTGGTTTTAGCCAAAGCAGGATCATCTGCACAAGACTCCCTCTGTCAGCTTCAACTCAGCAGTTGTCTCACCACAGCAAGGTGACAGGAGCCACAATGCAATAGCACTGCTGACTGTAAGGTGCTGGAGCCCACAGCACGCAGCAGTGTGAAGTGCTGGAGCCCAGAGCTCAAAGAGCTCCAGGTTTTGAGCCCTCACAGGTACAGCTACCTGGGCAGCAGGTACCAGACACTCTTTCCCACAGCTCTCCCATGCCCTCTCCTTTCCCTACTTTTTGATCTGCATGATCTATTTCAGTGTCTCTTTCGTGATATCACTGCAGTGCACCATTCCCACACTTCCCAGCTCAATTATCCATGTCATATATTTCTGGTATTACATTTTTTAATGATTCTTTGAAGTCGTTATCTCCTAAACTAACTTAAGTCATCACTGACTCCATCCTGTGCATGCTACCTTGAGGATTTTAGCAGGATGCATATATGCTTTTAAACTCATTTTTGCTTTATCACTTAAGCAAAATTCAATCTTCCTCGGTGGCAAACTTGTCCTCGGTAATAGAGATGGAATTCTGAAATGTGAACACACAATGGAACGCAGATGCAGACATGAAGATCCCAGTGCTGCAACTGCTACTCATGCAAATGATGCCCTGATGAGCAGGCCAACAGGATCCTTGTCACATTCAAGAGGGACAAGGTGCTGCAGCTGGCAGGGACTAACCCTGTAAAGATGCAGGCTGGAGCCTGCTCAGCAGGGCAGCAGCACTGACGAAAGTACCTGGGTCTGGTGAGGAGTACCAGGCTTAAGTAGTGTGTCCTGCCAACAGCAAAGGCTAACTGTACAGTGGGTTCTACCAAGCTAAGAATGGTAGCTGAACAGCAACCAGCAGGCCAAGGGAAGCAATCACTCCTTTTTACTCAGCCCACTGCTAGAATGCTGCAGTCAGCTTTGGGCTGTGTGGTGCAAGAAAGGCTTGGAAAAACCTGAGTCGAGGGGCAAGTCACCAAGATGGATATGGGGTTGGAGCACATGACTGCACCGGAGAACCCGAGGGTTTGTTCCTCTGCAGGAGAGGTTACTGAGAAGATGGAGCCAAATCATTTATTGGGGATGCCTGGAAGAATGAGAAATCAATTCATGACTGAAAGTGGGACTCTGACTGGGTATAGAGAAGGGTTCTTTGTTAAGGAGATAAACAATGAAACACTCTGCATCATACTGTACCCTCCCCTACCTTCCAGACTCTTAGGACTCAGTCAGACATACTCTAAGCAACCTTCTCCTAGTTTAACATGGACCCAGCTTTGAGCTACAGGTTGGACTGGATGACCATTCACACTCATTTCCAACCTAAGCAATTCTATGACCCCTGCACAGCTCAAACTTTCTCTCATGCTTCTTACCACTGTAGAATGCTCTTAGTTCCCTCACACATCTGGGATCACCCTCTGGCACATCTCCAAGTCCACATTTGTGCAGCTTGCCAGCTGGGCAGTCAGCTCGCCCTAGGGACAGCTTGGCCAGTCTGTACAAGAGGGCTGAATAGCAGCCAGGCAGCCAGAAGCAGCAGTTGGTATTCCCCTCAAGTGGAACACACGGAGGGGCTGTCTAGCTGCTGGTCTATGAATAGATCCAGCAGTTACCTGAAGGGAGAGAGCAGGAAGGCAAATAGACTCTTCAGTCACTTAAGGCTATCTGTCTTTGGGAAGCAGGCCAAGGAAGAAAGACTACAAAACAGGAATTTCCCCCAAATAAATTAGTACAAAGAAACCAGACTACAAAAAGATGAGCTTTTAAGAAGGCAGCTTGTCACATGCAACATTCCCTGCATGTGGAGGCATCACCACACCTTCCCTGCTCTAAATTACATGAGCAGAAGTCCTGCTAGCAGGGGATGTTGGAAGTGAGGCACATTCCAAGGCTGCAGAGTACATGAAGATTTGGCACATGCTTCCATACTTGGGCTGTACATGGGGCAAGGCTGGGAACATCACTACTGTGCTCCTGAAGCAGCCACCTCAGCCCCACTTGGCCAGGCTGGCCGTGGCCTGGCCAGTCATGCACATCACTTTGCTGCTCTGCTGGCCCAAGGAAACTTCTGATGCCACAGATTTGGCTTGGTTATTTCTGGCTTTCTGCTACTCTGCAAACTACCAAACGGAAACTGAATCTATGCAAAGGGCTGGGAAATCTAATATTTTTTCATCTTTCTATATATTAAAGTCTTGGCAGTTCTTTTTTTCAGTGCTACATCTCCTCCTGAGTTTCTCCCACTCTCCTTTATGAAAAGCATACTGGAATTCTGTCTGCCATCAAAGGAAAATAATGCTGAGCTCTAAATAGGAAATTCCTGAGATATTCTTCTTGTCTGCATAATTACTTTGCCCAGTTTTCATCCAGAAAGGCTTGTCTGCCTTCGCAGTGCTCCCTAGACTGATGATGATGTAGGAAAAGAAATAAAATGGGCAGCTTTAAGAAAAGTGTAATGCCAAACATCACTTAACTGTGTCACAACACACAAAGAGCCTGGCTAGATTATTCCTCTTTCTAACCAAGGACACTGGCTTCATCCACAGGTATTTTAATTTTTGATCCTAGCATTCTGGATTCTGGCCTTAACTGAATCACCTGCTCAGTGCAGTAATGTCATCATGTATACTCTTACTCATGTACAACATGCAGAACTAGAAGAGATAATTAAACTACAACAAAAAAACAAACCCCAACTTACTTCTTTCATCTGACTGCTAGTATTTCTCTTTTTGTCAAAAAGCAAAAAACTCAACTTCTTTCTAACTTTTAGGTCACCATCTTAGTGTGCTTTAAATTCAGTACTCTTAACCAGCTTCTAGTTTTGTGTCCAAAATTCTACATCTAAAGCAGTAAGGAACCACAAAAAAACCCAACCAAACAAAAAACCAAAACCCCAAAAACCCTCAAACAGAAGAAAACCCAACACCAAGAAATGTGTCATTTGAGGGGAAAAAAAAGTAGCTTCTTTTTAAATAATACATTTGTGATACCAAGGACATGCTTCAAGCCTTTAAAATTACTTTAGCAGTAGAATTCTGAACTTTTCCCAGAGCTATGATAAAAACATCATCAAGGATAACAACAGAAATGGAGCCAGAGCAAAGCAATGCTCCAAGCAATAACTGCAACCAACCTCTCCACCTGGACTTGACTTTCTCTGTTTTGATGACATAACTAAGGTCACATTCTCCATTCAAGAGCTCTTGCCAAAACTCTCTACAAGACCATCTCAAACTTGCGACTGAGTGAATGCTTCCATTCTTTGTTTCACCGCACCCTCAGAGGCACCTAAATACTGCTAAAGCAGTCACTTCAGTCCCACTCTCCTGTATGAAAACCACTGGGGATCACCAAGGAGTAACCCCCAAGTGAACAGCCTCCTAACCTGCCAAGCACAGCACAACAAAGCCTGCCCACACATTAACTCTTAATTCCACGTGCAGAGGCTTTCACAGCAAGCCGTGGCTCTATCAGCATTTCACAGATCTCTACACAATACAGCAGCAAGTAAAGGAGGCCTGTTGGAGCATTTTTCTTACAAATAAACTCCATTCCATTTAAAAGTTTGGGATATTGCAATGGAGTTTCCATCAAGTCAGAACTTGTACCTAAGTGCCAAAAACCTCGGGGGAAAAATCGTTCAGCAATATTATTCTGCTATTGCCGTGTGTGTCACTAGCACAGGACTGTTTTTTGCAAACATAAAAAGCACCTAAACCTTGTCATTGAAAACTTTTAGGTTCCAAGAAGTGGAAATTGAGAGGAGTGACAGCATCTGCTTAGCTACCCGAAAGGTGCTGCCTTTGCCGCGCTTTAAAAGTTTAATTATATTTTATTGATCAAACAAACGGAACTAAACCCTAAGAAGAGCACTGCCCTATTTGAGAAGCAGAAGAAAAAAATACCATCTTTGCAGACAGGCTCTCAAAGAATCAAGAAGTTCCTTTAATAATTTATACTTTAAGAGGACTGACAGGATTGAGATCAAAGACCAAAAAAATTATTTGTAAAACATTAGGTCTGACTCTGATTATTGACGTGATAAATTATTGAGAATCTCTTAAAGCAGAAAAACCTTGAAGAGCTGCTTTTAAACAGTTAACAGCCTCTGTTTAGGGCTGGAGCTTGCCTTGTCCTTCAACAGAACTTTGGGACAGCAGCATAATTAAGTCTCTGCTTGCTCTAGTCACAGGTCAGTCACACCTGCAGGAAGCACTCTCTGCTAACATCTTGAAACTGGGAGCAGCCTCTTAAAACTTCAATCCTGAGCGTGAAAGATTGGCCCAAGATGCAGCTTGGGACCAGGCCTCTCCTGCTGCTACAGCTGGCTTACAAGATGGGAACAAGCCACTCAAGTCCACCCGTCTGGGACACAGTTTGTTTAAACTTTATGCTGTCTGCACAGCATCAGGTGTGGAACAGGCCACAAGGATGCACCTGGTCGCACTTCCCAACCTACCTCATCCCCAAGGCTGGGCCTTGGATTTCAGATACTGGCCTAGGCTCAAGCCCTCTTCTATGCCAATGGAACCACCACAGTTTCACACAGAATCAAAGAACTGTTGAGGTTTGAGCTCTCCCTGGAGCCTTCTCTTTTGCAGGCTGAACAGCCTCAGTTCTCTGCCTGTCCTCACAGCAGAGGTGCTCCAGCCCTCTGATCATTTTTGTGGCCCTTCAGTGGACCTGCTCCTTCTTGTGCTGAGGACTCCAGAGCTGGACACAGTACTCCACGTGAGACACCTAGGACCATCCTAAATGAGAGGATCTTAGCTTTCTATTGGGTCAGGACAGATTTTTTTTCCCCTCCATTAATTTCTCAAGCAATGTTTTGAACCTGCAACATCCTAAAAGAGTTCTAGAGCTTAACTACTCACCTGCAAGAAAAAGACCCTTCTTGCTTCTTATGAACTTGTACCTTCCAATCTAATTTGGTATCCTCAATTCTTGTAAAGGGGAAACCAGAAAAACAGCTCCATTCTTGGGGGTCATATTGGTACAATTGTTTTTACACAATGGGGCCCCTGAAATAATTGTATCCATACAAAATAAATCTTTGCCTAACACAGGCCAAAATATCTGATCCCATTTTCTTTGCTGGTGCAAAGCTCTTCTGCAAATCAGTGAGATTTGGGCGAGACAAAAATATTCTCCAAGTAGAAAAAGAATCCTACTTGACTTACATAGTTAGTGTGTTTCTGATGGAAGTCATGCAGGATGTCAGACCCCCCCCAGCCCTTTGCTCCTCTAAGCACTCCTAAGCAGGTAGGTGAGTCTGGGAACCCACACAGCATCACACTTTTTGGCAAAAACAATTTGAGAAGAGGTCTGCCCTGCAATACATAGAACCAGCCAAGCCAGTTTCCAAAATCCTGTCTCTAAGGCAGGTAATTAAACAGCTGAGAAGTGGCTCTGAGTCACACCTGAAGAGCCTCTTTGTTACCCACATCATTCTCTTGAGCCAAGCCAGTCACCAGTCAGCATCACACATGGGTGTGTGGAGGCCTGGGAAGTGGAAGGAGCTGCCACGCACCATGGGAGCATGAACACAGAAGGAGTGCATCTAGCAGAAGACAATAGTTGGTATTCTGATGGCAAGGAAGCCTTACAGCCTGATCAGAGCACAAAAGGAATGTGAGCCCTGAAGCAACAGAAACTACTACTGACAGAATCACAGAACTGCTTGGGTTGGAAAAGACCTCAAAGGTCATCGAGTCCAGCCCTCAGCCCACAACCACTAAACCATGTCCCCAAGTGCCATGGCCACTCATTTCTGGAACACCTTCAGGGATGGGGACTCCACCACCTCCCTGACAACTCTCACAGGGAAGAAATTTTTTCCTCATCTCCAACGTAAACCTTTCCTGGTGCAATTTCAGACCCTTGCCTCTCCTATCACCCAATGCTAGGAGAATAGACCTTCTTTCCCCTGGTATTCTTTTTTCCCCTGTAACTAAATTCCCTATTACCTTATTTTTTTTTTAGAAGCAATCAAACCCTCAATGTGCTAAGGAAACGTTATCCTTAATTTTGATGTCTAATTCCTTCTCTTTTAATAATTCAGGATTTCTTTTGTGCAATTTCATGTGTATGTCCTAAAAGAACAAAGGATGCTGAAGTTATTATTGAGGCCTTGAGCAGCTGAGTCTAGCTGAGAGGCATCTGTGCCCGTGGCAGGGAAGCTGAAGATGATCTCTAAGGTCCTTTCCAACCTAAGCCATTCTGTGATTCTTCTATTAAAAGCGAAGCACTGAAGCTCAAAGAATTGTGGAGAACTGCATCCAAATCCTACCCTATGACCTCAGTAAGCTGAACAGGGTGAGGAAAAGGTGAAGGGCAGAGGAGCAGGGCTCAGCAAGTTAGATGAGCACACAGCTTACAGTTATACCATGTTTTATTTTCCCTTAGCTGTCTCAAAAGATAAATACAGTAATGAGCATGTCCAAGGACATTCAGGAATGTCACAGATTGACTGCAGAGAACTGAAAAATGTTTCCATGCCTCCATGCACTGTTGTGTTTGGTTACTCACTAGAGTCGAAGGCACTGTCAGAGGAACCAGATGAGAAAGAACCAGTATGGCAATGACACCAGTATGAGTCCTTGAGCAAACAACAGAGCAGCTGTTAGTTGGGGATTTATCCCTCATCTGTTTCCATGCAGGCTAGAAGAACATGCTCCTTGGGCTGAGGGCAAGATCAGAAGATACAAAACCACTACAGGACCTCACACTTGAAAACAAGAATTACAAGCTTGTGACAGCAATGATGAGCCAGAGGTGGAGAAGAACTGGTGTAAGAGTGTCAGAGATGGCAAACATGTGGAGGCACAGATGGCAGCATCCTGTAGCAGCCCTTGCAGTGACAGAGCAGACTCTCAGTCACATCCACACAAGGATCAAAAGGAACACCAAGCCTAAGACTTGGGCTGTATGCGTCTGTTGTTTGAAAGCAATTTCTGTCAACACAGCAGACACTTCAGCAATGTAGGTTTCTTCCTGGAGAAATCATTTCCCAGGCCCTCTAAAAGCCTTGTTGGTGCTGTGTCCCAACAAGCTCGATGCCAAGCAGATGAGGCTTCATCTTAAGCAGGTGGCATAGACATGTCAGCTAGACAAGATATGCACGAAGAACACAGGAAATAGAAAGGATCCCAGAAGGGTGGACCCAAGACCATAACCTGAATTTCACAATGTCAGCACCTTCATCTGTCTATGGCCAGGAAAGTTGCCAAGGGAAAAGCTGCCAAGATCAGGACATTGTACAACAGTCATCAGTACCAAATCTGTGCATCACCTGATCACCCAGCTCTACAAAAGTGATCCAGAGCAGACATGGGCATTTAATCTTGTCAGAAGAGCTGCAGTTTATGGCAGTCAGTGTTAAGGTTGCACTTCTACACAGCTGTGGAAGAAGAGGTGGTGGTACCTCACCTGGCACAGCATCCAGTCTTGCAGCTGCTTGATGAACACAAATCCCAACAGAACATCTCTGTCCTGGTTCAACACTTGGCAGCGTTTGCCTGCAAGTGAGGATGTGACCACTCTGGTTACACCACAGACTAACACTTTCCATGTCATAGGCACTGAAAGCAAAGTCTCAGATTGCTAAGGGCTTACAGCAGAGCCTGGACTGTGTTTGCAGTAGGCTCAGCCCTGTGAAGGAGGCCAACAGAGGCAACTCAAACTGATGGCACAAAGACGGACCCAAGTGAAAGTGATGAAGCTTTTCAGTAATTTGAAGAAATTAAACCATGACAACTTGGGTATGAGCAGCAGGATTGCCAAATAAACAACTGAACAAGCATTTCAATGTAGTTTAGAATATATTACCTTTTACTTTTTCCCCCTTAAACGATCCTTGAAGGTGCTGCTCACTGATCAATGACTTCCTCCTCCACAAAGATGTTCCAACATGTGTTGAGAGTTTGGGACATTAGTACCACCTCTAGAGCATGGAGTTTGCCTATAGGGATAATGTAAGTCAGCTTTATTGCAATATTGAATGGTTCTCTAAGGTTTTCTTTTTATTGTTCTTACTTTACATCCAGTATTTACGACCAGAAGTCTCTTTGAGACGGACTTTGTAAGTTCATCTGGTGGAGAACACATCTCCACAGAAAGATGATCTGAACATCTCTCTCCTTTGCAGAGACCCAAAGAATTTTAGCCATTCAACTGCCAGAGACAAACAGACTGAGGCTGGGCACCATGTTTTGGGTGGCCCTGAAGGCCAGGCCTGCCTGCCAGAAACAGTAACATCTCTTAAAAGAAAGCTCTTCCCCTACATTCATAAAACAGAAGCGAGGTGTTCCGGTGAAAACAAAATCTGAGTTCTCCAGAGATTTCTGGGAGCAAATAGTGTGGGCATGCTCTCAGCTCCAATGGAGTAAATCCCTGGAAAACAATGCCTGGAGAAACAGCTCCATTTTCTTCACAAAGAGTCACTTTGACTGCATCTCCAGCTCATCTGGAGAAGTTACTGCTCGAGGAAGCAAGATCAGGTCTAGCCCTTGGAGGAGACGCTGCTACCAAGGGAACTGGGATCCCCTGGTGTTGCAGAAGCAGTAAGACTAATAAAAAGAAAACCTTAGAAATACACAAAAAATATTGAACAGAAGCTGCCCTACCTTTCACAGAAAGGCAGACTCCAAGCTCTCAGGCGGTACTGAAGTTACCATTCCAACACATGTTGGGACATCTTGTAAAACAGTAAGTCTAACCATGGACCTATTAAAGAAAGAACAACAGGAGGGTTTAACATTCTGCTGGAAAACTCTCTGCTTATGCTTATTTGGCAACACTGCTGCTAATACTAAGATGAGAAAGCACTCCCACCTTTTGGAGAAGGATGTAAGGAGTGTGAGTAACAGGTAGTTAGTTGCCTTGCAGTGTTCTAACATCAGCAAGTGATGGAACACCAGATGCTTCTACTGGGCATGTACCACAGACTTCACACTCAGCATAAGGAACTGAATTATCACAGCTACAGACATGAATAAGAAGATTGGGAGCACTGCAAGCCATCTGAGCTGAGCAAATTGCTTGGGTTCTACCCATGAAGAAAGCCCCCAGATCTGCACTAAGGTACAGAACTATTCCAGCTGTCAGAACGTGGACACATCTCTGCACCTGCCATACCTCTGCAAGGGACTTCATGAAGTTTATAGGAGCTGGAGCAAGTCAGCACAGGTGACACACACAGGGAGCT
The DNA here is from genome assembly GCA_013396835.1 of Psilopogon haemacephalus. Taxonomy (NCBI): domain Eukaryota; kingdom Metazoa; phylum Chordata; class Aves; order Piciformes; family Megalaimidae; genus Psilopogon; species Psilopogon haemacephalus. Next base: position 1,305,177 of record VWZI01020604.1, on the reverse strand, counting down.
GCAATTTGGATCACGCAAAACCCAATGTTTCTCAGGCCCCTTTGTCCTGAGAAAAAGCAGCTGGCACTGCAGGAAGCACCACACTGGCTACAGCTCGAGTGGACTGAGCACATCATTAGGACAAGGCACAAGTTCTAGATGCTAAGGAGCAAGGACACGTTAGAATCATCTCCAAACACCAGCAACAGTTCTGTCCACAGGTGCTTAGGGAGGTCACCCTGACAGAGAGATGCTGATGAAAAAACTGCTTTTAGGAGAAGTATTTCAGCTTGAAGACAAACTAAGCCGTGGATAAAAAGTGAAAAGTCAACAGTGAAAAATAACTAAGTCAGATCAACAGCAAGCACAGTGTAAACAGAATCCTGTGTTCACAGGCAATCTGATAGCTCAGGATTTCACAACCCACAACTGTAATCTAAGCAACTATAAAAACCCTCTAAAGTAAACCAACCAGAGAAACAAGCAGACTTTTATGTTAGAAGTGCTGTGGATATGAAAGAGCAATCATCAATAGCAGAGTTTCATCTCATTCAGCCATGAATATAGCTGTTGACAAACAAACAGATGAAACGGGATGACTCTCTTATTAAACTAGTAACAACTGCTTTAGAGGCTCTGAAATCTACTGGCCTGCTGCCATGAAGGATATTCCAATCAGTTTGTAGAAGGTTTAGCAATACAAAATGCCCTCTAGAGTACTCAAATTATTTATTTAAAGTATAGACTTATGCAGACAACTGGGCTGCCACCGCCACGCGGCGCAGTAGGCTGAGCACGCTCCGGAATACAGAAGCAGAGAAGCTGCTTCCTTGTGTTTTCACAGGCACTTTCAGAGCAGGCACACGAGCCAAGTGTCACCCCACAAAGAAAGAATCAAGGCATAACCACGGTCAGGATTTCAGCAGACAGAATTAAAAACTGTCTTACACCTGAAATGACAAAAGGCTGAACCTGTACATTCTGCTGAGCCTGACCCTACAGTTGCTACGTTGAGAGGGACAGTGGCTTCATTCTACCCAGCCAGGCTTCTCTGAAGCTGTTTTCAGGCAGACTTTAGACCTTTTAACTACTGGACTAGGAGAATTTTGCTTCATCAACACACTTTGAAGCTTCACAGTAACTGACCTACACCACTAGGTGTGTTCTAGCCTACAAATCCATGTAGAGTCACAGGATGGTAGGGGTTGGAAAGGACCTCTGGAGATCATCTTATCCAACCTTACTGCTAACACAGATTTCACCTAGATCAGGTTCACAGAATCATAGAATGGTCTGGGTTGGAAGGGACTTCCAGAGGTCATCTAGTGCAACACTCTCTGCAGTACGCAGGGACATCCTCAGCTAGAGCAGGTTGCCCAGAGCCCTGTCAAGCCTGACCTTGAATACCTCCAGGGATGGGGCCTCAACCACCTCCCTGGGCAACCTGTTCCAGGTTGCACAGGAACACATCCAAGAGGGTTTCAAAAGTCTCTAGAGATGGAGACTCCAGAAGCTCTCTGGGCAGCCTGCTCCAGCACTCTATCACCCTTAGAAAAGTTTCTCCTTAAGTGAAACCTCCTGTGTTCTAGTATGTACCTGCTGCCCCTTGTCATATCACTGGGCACCAATGAAAAAAAAAACAACAGTCCCATGCTCATGACCTCCAGCCTTTAGCTAATTATATGCATAAGATTCCCTCTCAGTCCAGGCTAAAGAGTCCCAGGTCTCTCAGCTTCTTCTCATGAGAGAGATGCTCCAGTCCCTTCATCATCCTTATGGCCCTCCATTGGGCTCTCTCCAGTAGTTCCCTGTTCCCCTTGAACTGGGGAGCCCAGAACTAGAACCACCACTTTAGGTGCAGCCTCACCAGAGCAGACTAGAGGCAGAGGAGAGCCACGCTAGGTAATAGAGTATTTCATAAAATCATGTCAAAGCAGTCCCACATTTCCTAGGATGTCACCACTGTAATTATTCAGCCACTGCTCTGCAGCAGTGAAAACTGAAGTGGGACAGTTGAGTGAAGAACACTGAAAGTGAGAAGAACCAGTCTAAGTCAAAGCATGCAGTATGCCACACTTAAGGTTCTTTATTACTGCATCAAGACGATTGATGGTCAAGAGTCTCCACAAAAAAAGTGGTGACATTTTAGGGATGTCCAGGTAAAAGCAAAATAGCAATATCTGGTTCTGAAGAGATCAGTCAGACTCGAAACAAGAGCTGCAGCTGTGGCTGCAGATTGCGAGCTCGTGAGAATATTCTGCTCTGCTGACCACGCCACGTACAGCTAGTGAAGGTTCCAGAGACCACCAGCTCTAAGTCACAGACTTGCCAGGCAATCACGCAACACATCTGCTCCCTTTCTCCATGGATTTCATGAGCGGATAATATAAACAGGGTCACCTTTTATTCTGGCTTTCACTAGTATCAAATATAAAACACACTGCAGCCCAATTCCAATCTGCTCTCAGAGTCCTCAGTCAAGAGCTCCTCTGGTCACCAGACCCTTACAGACCAGAGCAAATTGCCACTCCTGAAAATCTAAGTCTTATTGCTTTGTGCATTAAAGTGGAAACGTTCAGAATGTCCAAAACTGGCTTCTAAGACTTAACTAACCAGAGCCTGCTTGCCCACCAAGAAATGGCTTGTGAACAATGAAAAGTCAGGCAAGTTCAGGTGATCTTTCTTGTTTCTTTCCCATAAAAGCCAGGAAGAAGCCAGGATCTTTCAGCATTATTTGCTTGTGGGAGGCCCCTCAGCTTCCCTTGCCCTTTAAAGGAGCAGTACTCATTTCACTAGCGTGGACCTAGGAGGGTTGAAGAGTTTGTATGCACATCAGCAGCAGGACCCAAGAAGCACATCAGCCTCTGCTCTCAGCTCCCCAAGAAGGAAAACAAAAGCCTTACAGCTCTGTGCATGTTTCATTGTGCTGTGCTGTTGTGCAGAAAGATCAGAGTTTATAAAGTTTTATGATCTTGAATGGAACAGCAAAAGAAATTTATCATCTGCTAAACAATACCCACTCTTGATTCCCCATCAAAGAAGAACCGAGAGGAGTCCCAGCCCTGTCTTCCTACACAAACAAATGGCAATGATTACCAGCCAGAGATGGCCAGAGATAGCAGCTTGGGTAAGGAGACACGTGGGAAAGGCAGGAATACCTCTGCATGTGTTACCTTTCAGTTACTTCTTCCACTGAAGAGGGTCAACAACAACATGAGTCATTTAGATTTAAAATCAACTTTGGATGCTAGCGCTGCCAAGTTACAGTAGAGATAAGGACATACAATATATTAAGGAACCTCTTTCACTATAACTTTGAGGCATTTGGCTGGTGGTTACTGCCAAAAACTGAGTAGCATCTGCTCTCACTTTAGCAGTTTATATTCTGCCTGGTGAATGGAAGCACAATCTCTGAAACAGCCTTTGGGGAACACTACTGAGCTGCTCGACAGAGCTCTTACTCAGAAAAGAGAGAAAGAGATTAATATTACAGAAAACTTGAAAGATCTAGCTTCTGAGAAAGCAGAGAAGAGCGGTTTCCTAATACTGTACATAGCACAAATCTCTCTTTTACTAAAACATTAAAAGTGTGCCCTAAAACTAAAGTGCTCATTAAATATGAATAGCTTTAAAGGTGGAAAACAAGCTGCTTAATTCACGGGCAGGTACCAGGAAGAAGAAACAATGCACTTCATCTCATTTGTCAACAGGCAGAACAAAAGCAGCAGGAGGAGGACTCCCATAGCACACTTTCTTTCTCCTGATCTATTTGAGAAGGTCACAACCTCCTTTTCCTGCTCCTAGTGTGTCTAGGCACAGCACCATATGGTCAGAGCGAATTTGTCCTGAACTTACAATGTGCCCAGTAGCTCCACTCACTGAAGTCGTGTGTGGTCCTATGCAGGCAAATCTGGCCACACAGAGTGAAAACCAAGCTCCCAAACTTCAAAATCAGCTGCAGGAATTCTCTCCTCAGAGCCACAGATCCCAGATAGTAGCCAGCAGTGAACCCCAGAGCCACTTTCAAAACTGTAAAAGGCTTCATGTAAAGCCAAAATAAAGCTCCAGAAGTGGCTGCAGGAGATGGCTAGGAGTGGCCACTCTTCTGGATTCACTGCTTTTGAGAAGTAAATCCCTGCAGCTGCTTTGAAAAGCTTTGAAAGTTTCATTTCAATTATCAAAGCCAATAAAGCTTCAAAAACAGCCATAGGGATTTGTTCCTCAGAGGAGCAAAGCCCAAAAGGCAGCGATGAATTGTGTGCTGGGTTCTGTGGCTCTTCAAGTATGTACAGATTCCTGTAAGTCCTGCACTTGTAATTAGGGCTCCATGTCGTGCAGCAATTGTCACACCCACTTCATTAAGGCTTAGATGACAAATTCATTACTGATTTCCCATTCCTTTTAACAGTTTGATGTCCGTTTCCTTTTTGTTTTCTGACACCTGTACAGAGGGTTATGTGAGCGTCCCTCAGAGCAGATTCCCAGCTCTCACTGAGACCTGCTGGCTTCCTGCCCCAGGTGGTGGTCAGCTGCCTGGCACAGGCTGACCTAGGCCACATCCCATCATGCTATCAGCACGTCATGGCCACACCGTAACTACAGCATACAAAAGGATTCATTTCTCTGCACGAGCACTTAAAAAGGCACTAATTAAAAGGCAGGAGTGAAGCTTGACAGCAAGTCAATGAAGAACTCTGCCTGCAACTGCAATGGAAAGAGGCTTCCATTAATTGAATGAACATAAACAGCAGTGACACCGCAGCACTGAAACACCTACCTGGACTGCTGTGTAACAGGGTTTGGGTCCTAGCTTTGAAATTACCACAACTAGAGCCCTAAAAAAAAATCTTACAAATTTGACACAAGCACAGTCCTAAAAGAAATCAGTGATTTGTGTTGAGCTGGATACCTCTGGACCCTCGTGGCTCTGAAAGGATCACGAATTTATGTTGAGAAAGATGCATTTAGGTAGTGGAACACACACAGGCCATTAATGAAGTATGCCACAGAAAATACCTTAAAACCTGACTGATTCTGAGTGGCTGGGTTTGCTACTGAAGTGTTCAGCTTCTGTTTTCAGATGGCAGAATAAATAAACACTCTTTTTTGTTTTTTTTTTCCCAGGGTAAATACACCTTTCTGAAAAACTGCTCTACAAAACTCACTGTCAACTTAGAGACATGCAGATGTTAGGAGCCGAATAACTGGTTTGTAAAAGACAGCTTCACATCCTGTTAAGTGTTATTCACAGGTGTCCTCTGTGACCTGTACTACTTACTTTACCTCTCTGTTTCAGTCTTCTCATGTGTAAAACATGAAGGAGGGCTGTGAGAAATAATTAATGTTTGCAAAGGGCTTTGAGATCCTTGACTATAAAAAACATGGGCAAAGCATGAAGTATAAAAGTAGCAGATTTTTTCATCTGACTTGTGAGAGCCAAGTTACTTTTCTCACAGAAACCTTGAAAGTTTACTGATAGGAGATTCTGCAGTCAAATGCTGAAACCCACAACCCGAAAGGCTCAGCAGGCTCTGCTCCTCCCAAAGCAAAGGACACGTTTCTCACCCGTTTCAAGTATGCGTTTGTGTAGAGGTATAGCAGCAAGAAAGGGTTCATCTTTACAGGACTGAATCTGGGTTCCAACCAAGTCAGAGTTGGTAGCCATAATTCGGGCACTTTCTTCATTGAGATTAACGCCAGCCATAGAGGCAACATCATTGATGTCATCATCATCTCTAGAAGGAAAAACAAACCAAGTCAAAGCAGTTCTGCACGCGAGATACTCACTGGGTGCGTTACCTGCTTCTCCAACAGCAGTCAGCTTGCTGCATGCTTACTGGCTGGGCCAGTGCGGGGCACAACCATGAGGGCCTCCATTTCCACAGAATATAGTCTAGAAGCAGCAATCACTAAAGTCTCTGCTCACACCAGGACAGCTTTAGAAGCAGCACGCTTTGTCTGTAACCAGGCGAGACAGAGGTGCCTTGTCTTCACCCGAGAGCCAGTGAGATCAGTGGAACCAGGACGGTCAGGAACCCAGGGGCAACGAGCACCACTAGAGAGAACAACATTTGACTGCTCTCTTTTTGCTGAAAGCTAGAAGCAAAACGATAAAAGAAAACCCCCAACCCATCAACCAGACACTAAAAGCAAACCATGGACCTGGAACCCTGCACCGTTTCACAAGGCCCTGTCAAAAGAGGCACCAAAGCATTTCCTGCTATAGCCATGAAAGATTCTCAGCCATGATGGCTGCTTAGGTAAGTTTGGGCTCCAGTGGTGGTTTGAGTACATCTTGGTATTTCTTCTGGCAACATTCAGAAGACCAGCAGAGCCTGCCAACTGGTCTTAAAGAAACGAGCTACACTTGAGAAGATGAGAGCAGCACCTCCCAGGTCACTCCTTGCCCTCTAACACCCTTCCTATCAGTTTGAGGGAGAATCAACAGATTAGAGTTTCCCCACCTGCATCTTTTGAGCATCTTTTACCTCCTCCCTCTCTTTTCGAGGCATGACTCATAACTCCTAACTCCATAACTCTGCAACTCATAACTGTGGAAGCAGCCATCTGGGTTTAGCACATTCTGGTTAGGAGCTGTTCCTGACACAAATGCTGGACTTCAGCACGTTCTAGAAGCAGTTACACAACCTCTGACAGCCCAGGCCAGGCCCCTACTACTACAGAAAGCAAACAAAGAAAAGCTTAAGTGAAAAGACTTTTTACAAATCATGGAAGTGGTGTCCTGTGCCCCCTAGAATACCTCCTGCCTCTTGCTACAAAGGTAATGCCTACAGCAAAAAACAAAAGGTACAAGGAAGGTCTGAGAATCCCTAGAAATCCATCTAGGATCTAGGTCATCCCTCTCCTCCCATGCACTCCTTGACACTGCACTGGAGCATCCACTTTTGGTGGAAGACTTCTGTAGGTTGCTGGATGCTGGTTTTGTTTCCTTTCACAGGAAGAAGTCAAGAAGGGATTTTTCTTCATATAGAGCTGGAGAAACCTGATGGGCACTTGAGGCAGAAACTGGAAAATTCTACACTAATTGTCATAAAAGTACTGCAGAGATGAACTTTTATTATTGTCCACAAGTATCTAGCACTTGATTTCTTCTCTCAGAGTGAAATCCCCGAGGACCACGTCACAAAATTGATGGGTTTTGTGCTGAGTCTAAAGGACTTTCACTGTTGCACTTCACATGATGCTCCTAGGAGGGTCACAGAAGCAGCCATGAAGAAGCTGAGCAACTCGAGTGGTCAGATCTGTGCCCACTTGATAAATACACCAGCACTGTCTGGAAGAAAGCCAGACAACGTGGGCACAAAGCAGGATCCCAGTGAAACTAGCAAAATCAGTGCAGTGGCCCTTAAGGACCATCCTTGGGACTCCTGAACAAAACTTTCCTTCCACCTCACACTGGCAGTCTGCTCCCTCTGAAGACGTTGGTCTTTAATGCTACATGGGAGACAGGCAGGAAACACTGCAGTCAGAGCTGGGAGTGCAAGCTTCTCAGGCTGAAGGGAAAGCCTCCACCACTGCATTCTCCTCGACTTGGGAGCAGCTCTCACTTTTTCTGGACACAGAAACACCTCTCTACACTCTTGCCAAGACCTTTCCTCTAAAAGCCAACTTTTAAGGCCAGATGAGCAAGTCCTCAGAAGTCACAGTGTGGAACAAAGATGCCATCCAGTGGCTGTACAGATTGATGGTTACTGCCTGTCCCTTTTCAGCCCAGCAGACCATTTAACACTGCCACGTTTCTTGGCTGTGCCTACACTGAGTGTACTGCTGCAGCGTTGTTTTGGAGCATCCAGCATTGCAGCACACATGCAGCTTGGGTTCTCAGATTCTTGACTAACACAGGCTACAGCTTCAAGCAGTCTAAGAGTCCAGTTCTTTCTCCTATACTCACAGAATGGGTTGGGTTGGAAAGGACCTTAAAACTCATCCAGTTCCATCCCTCTGCCACGGGCAGGGACACCTCCCAATAGCCCAGGCTGCTCAAAGCCTCTTCCAGCCTAAACCTTTCAGTGACTCTGATACCTGGCTCACAGCTACCCTACAGCAAACATCCCACTCCAAGAGAACAGCTCTGCCCACTTCATGCCTCATGCTGCAGGCAATGCCACTGAGCCTTACTGAGCACGCCGAGGAAGCAGCAGGAGAACAAAACGTTGCCAACCTGTCTCTGACCCAGGAAACTTGCAGGGCTGGACACGGCCCTGGCCTGAACCAGAGCAGGTTTGGTTAAGAAGTGGACTACATGAGCTCTCAGGGTCCCTTCCAACTGAAATGACTCTGACTCGCTATCAGGGGGAACAATTATTTCTATTAGTTCTTTATTTGGGCCAAAACCTGAACTATGGGGAGAAATTACTTTGAAAGTCTGCTGCTTTCACTGTCCCCAAGGGTAGAGGACATTAGTACCAGCTCAGAGGTTACCCAGCTGGATGATGATGATGCACAGAGCTGCCACAGCCCTTAGCAGAATTCAGGGGCCTTCTGCTACAAAAACCTCTCTAGCTGGACTACTGTGGCACAAATCTAAGCCTGGGTCTCTGCTGTTAAAAACTCCCCAAATCACCCAAAATAAGATTCCCATTTCCACCCTTAGCTATGAAGATAGCTGGCAAGTTAACTAACTGGAGCTGTCTGAAGTTCTCTCTGAAAAAAATAGCAATAAAGGTTAAAACCAAAAAAGATGGCACAAAGTTGCATGAACGTGACAACTTTGTACTGCAGAAGCCTTGGGTTGAAGACACTGCATCATGGAACCATCATGCAACAGCCAGGGAGCTCCTGTGGCTCCTTAAGGACCAGGCTGGAACTTCCAACATTCCCAAACCCTACATCTTTTATGCAATTCCTTCCTGCATCTCCCACAGTCCAGAAGAAACTGAAGATAACCAAGCTCACGTTTCCATCTCCAGTGGCCAGCAGGAGCGAGAGAAGCTGAAGTTATTTTAAAGCAAGCAGAACACAAAATAATGAAACAAATACGCAATAATAAAACACTGAGGGCAAAATAAATTTATACATAACACAACTATTTTTCAAAATTCTTGCTTTGCTTTGGATGCCAGTTTGCCTTCTGGCTAAAAACACATTCTTCACACACGCTGGGAATGTTGAGGAAAACTAGTCAGCATTCAGAGGATTAATACAGATTTCCAGCTCTCTGCCTCCAGGCTTAATAGTCAGACATCTATTTGTCCTCGGGAGAGGTTAGGGGTTGAAATGCAAATATGCAAACAACCGAACGCTTTGTTAAGGTAGCAAGAAAAAGCTTGATCTTTGCTGCTGTTTAATAAATACTGGCAATTTTATGGACTTATTTAAATGCAGCTTTGTGTCTTACTATTTTGAAGGAGAGAACAATGCAAGGAAACAAACACATTCATTCTGACTAAAATTTGTTCTCTAGAGGAAAAATGACATACACCCTTGACAGCTTATTTACCAAACTCACTAAAGATTTATTGATTTATCAATCAGTGCCTTGAGCATTTGCTTCTCCCCAAGGGAAAATTAACAATTCCAGCTAACCTAATATATTCTATGTGTAAACTAAGTGAATGCAAGAATCAATCCTGGCACAGTTTACAACATCCAGTGATAAAAAAAAAACAAAAAACCAACCAACCCCACGCTGTCCCTTTTGGTGTATGCAAAATTGAAAGCTATACTAACGAAGAATAAATGCTCGTGTTGCTTACAAACATAAAAAAATACTTATTAAGACAGTACAATTGAACCCAACAGACATTTTAAATCATTTAAATACTCAGTGGGAGGCAAAGGCATTGGAAAATAAAAAATTGAATGATTTTGCTTCTAGATTAATACTAAGTACTACTGCTATTAGTCGCAATACTGACATGCCTCAAAGCAGAGAGATTTCAAAGAGCTACAAATTCTCTTTCACTTCACCTGCAAAAGCGTAGGCCTGAAAATTAATTACTGGTTTGGTGATGTCGGAGCAACATAACAGTTCCAGAAGGTGAAAATTAAAATCAAGGAATATTTTCTCATTTAACAAAGAAAAGAAAAGAAAAAAAAAAAAGCCCTGAACGTTTAAACACAAAGAAAGACAAAATGATGGTAGCAAAAGCAAAACGCAGGGAACACAAGATTAGCTTTTCTCTCTGAAGAGTGAAAATACCTAAACCATACACGAAATGGAAGTCTGAAATATGAAAGAGCTGCCATAGCAGCTCAGTGTTATTAAATGCAACCTGAGTACAGGGAGCCCCATAAAGCCCCAATCTCTGCTACCTAAGTAAGCACAGGGAGGAAACCGAGACAAACAATCACACAGACACGCACCCAACCCCCAAGCACGCTACCAAAGCCACACATAATTTCCTGTGCTGCTGGGAGCACAGCTGCAGTTTGGCTGCAGCAGTCCCTGGTCAGGATGCCCATCACAGGCAGCATCTTCTCAGCACAGGGACATGGGGATCTGAGGCAGAAACCAAACCGTCGATGTCTTAAAGACTTCAGCACTCCATTTACCATAACTTTTGCTCTAATGCACAGAACCAAAGGCCTTGCTAAGCATTAAACAGCAGAGGTAGAGCAAGGTCCTGCAGGCGGGTCGTGCCCCGCTCCTGCCTCAGAAGGCAGCAGCAGCAGCTCGCAGCTGTCCCTGCAAGGCTGCCCCTGCACGGCAGGCAGAGCGCCGAGCACACACTGCCCTCTGCTGTCACACACGGCTCGCAGCTCCCCCGCCACCCCCCTGCCTTGCGTTTGGGTTTTTCTAATGATCTTTTTTTTTTTAAATTTTTTTACCTGAAAGAACCACCTCCGGGGTCATTCAGCTTGTTTTCCTGATTTGCAGAGACCTGAACACCAAAGCCCCCAGGACTTTTGCTGGCTTGTATTGTTGGTGCCTTCCCTACTGTGCCTGAAAAACACCAAGCAATGTTATTATGAGCTGTCTGAGACAATTTACATCAAAGAACCTTCTGTCCAGGAACTAAATTTAACTGTCTGTAAATTGCAAACAAAGGAAGTTATTATTTTTAAAGATTACACTGCTGAAGAAGAACAATTTCAAACAGAAAATGGATATTAACATCTCACTTGCTTCAGTATTTACAGAACGCTGAAGATGCCCAACCTGAACCCCGTTGGCTGTCACTGGTTAGGATACACAGAATGGCTCTGTGTTGGCAATGGCCAGTAAACCACTTTTCTAGATCATCTGCAAAGAATAAAGAAGCAGAACCTGAAATATTCTTAAGGCAGATGCTTTAAACCACAGCCACTATGCCTTTGACAGTTTTTTTCATATAGGAATTTGAATTTTTTTTGCAGTGAAACCCACCTTTTTTCAGAGCCTAGAACCAGATTTTGAAGTGTGTTACATTGTGTGCAAAGGACAGAACTCTCTACTGTAAAGTGTGACATAAATCCCCTCCTCAAGGCTGTGTTTCCCTTTCTGATTTAAAAGGAATTCTCTGTCTGTAGCCTTTACAGCTGCTGATGGAGAAGCAGAACTGGGCTTGGAAAATGAGCCAAAGTGTGCTGGGCATCCAGCTTCTTGTGACAGGAAATTTCAAAATTGGCATGAATTCCTCTCTGGCATTTGGAAAAATCTAACCAAAATAAATAGAACTTGATGTTGCAGATTAGTAAATGAGCAGAGTGGTGCTGCTGTCCCCACCAGCTCGGTGTGCAGCTGAAAGGGCACTGACCAAGCAGGCTGCCACGGGGAGCTCTCCTTTCCTGCTTCAGTGCATGCTTACTGGGCTTCTCTTCTGTGGCTCCCTTAATCCCACCTGTGCTTGGGCATTTGACAGTAATTCATATGTCTGCTTGACTCAAAGATCTCACCTTCTGCCTGCACCTCACTTAATTCTGTGAAGTGCTCTACACAGTCTTTGAGGCTTTAAGAAGCACATGGAAGTTCTCCCTGCACATGTCCCTCAGTTGTGTCTAAATGGCATGGTGGAGGCTTAGGGAAGTTACTTCATTTCTTATCAGGATTTGTAAAAACCTGAAACACAACTACCCCAAGTGTTTTTTAAAACACTTCCTTGCTAAACTGGAAATATCAGCTTTGATTGAGTCCAGCATCAGTTTTTATTTTGATTTCTTCATCAGCTTCAACATGTGATCTTAAAGTTCACTTGACAGCAATCATTCAGTCCTTCAAGCTGTAGAAACAGTCTTGTGGACTCTCAACATCAGCAAATACAAACCAAGGTTTAGAACTTCAGGCTCCAAGCCTGGCAAACAAAAATATTGTGTCAACAGAATATATTCAACATCCATGAGATGTCACAGGCAGCATTAGCTCACAGACAAGGCAACTCCGTTACCTATTTCATAGAATCAAATTGTGTTGGTTGGAAAAGACCTCATCTTCAAATGAGCTAATTCAAAGGTTTTCTACTGAGTGAACTGGAAGCAAAAATCTAACATAACAATAAATAATTCTATATATACATATTATACAATAATAACAATTAGCAGACCTTTATCTGCGTAGGAGACAAAAGTATGTTCAACTTCTGAAAACTGTTGCAGTGGCAAAATTTAGCTCCCAGCACCACACCTCCAGAACCAAGGCATCCCTAACAAGCTGCTCTCAATGGTTTGTTTGCTACAGGTGGTAACTGTTGATGGAAAACCCTCACCAAACAAAGGGACAGCAGCTGAGCAGTTCCCTTTTGCTCTCAGGACAGCAGTAAGCCTGCACTGGATGTGTGGCAGTGAAGTCTCCCTTTCCTTCAGGCCACGTGAGGGCAGTTCTACTGCTGAGGAGCCAGGGAAGCGTGAGGCAGAGGACTACAAAGCTTTCTGCTTTCAAGCCCACCTGCATGATTGGGTAGCCAGACACAAGCCATGGCTGCCCACCCACCTCTGCTCTGAGGCAGGGGCACGTTTGCACAGTGCATATTCCCTGAGGGTCAGGTACTCCATGGGATGGGGAATGACATACAGAGGCTGCCACTGCTGGCACCTTGCTGCAAAGGATCATAGCATGGTGCAGAGAAACAAGCTCACATTTAGGGGCTTAAAAATGTCTCATTTTATTTCTACACAGCTTAAATAGCTGCAACACTCAAGCTAATAATTTCCTTCTTTGGCTCAACTTCCCAACCCATAAGATGTGATTCACCTAATTGTGACACTGAGAAGTGCTTTGATAAAAGAGTGTGAATTCTTTGTTCAAAAACTGTAGTGTGACTTCCCCTGGTGTGGAAGTGATTTTATTCCAGTCCTTCAAGCCTGCCAACTTCCTCTATACTACTATTTTTAAAAAGTATGACAGCCTGTTCCCATGATGCATTAATGGTAACGTGAGGATACATGACACCAGGAGGTTCACTTCTAAACCACCATTCTGTGGCAGTCAGCTCAGTTCTGGTGTAAAAAACCTTAAAAAGCCACACCCCACAAAAATATGCTACTGGAAATGTCCATATAGGCCACATCCTGTTCCAGAATCTTACCTCCTTCTCCTGGGCCACTATTATCATTATCCTGGTGTTCACAGGAGAAATTTTCACAATATATCAGTATCAAAACAAATTGGTATTGACAGTGTTCCATAGTGGCACTTCTTTGGAGCTGCAAGCACACAGGCAAGCTTGTTCCCTGCAGTGGGCTGCAGGGTGAGCAGTTTTACAATGGGATGCTTAGCAAAGCTCTGATTTTGTCTGTGTCACTAAAAGAATACAGCGGTGAGCTTAACAGAGGCTGACAATAGACACAAGCTCACCTGAGAGCAGGGCTCTGCACCAACTGGCCTTTATGAACCACTGCATTCCTTAAGCCAAAGTGCCAGTTCGGCTGCATTTCATTGGCTGATCAGGGGCTATCATGAATGAATTCATGTTCTGAACCCACTGGTTAAAAGACAAGTGCCACTAACACAAATTCTGGGCACACTGTTGATATTCACGAGCAAGCGAAGAAATTAAAGCAGCCTTCACTCTTACACGTTAGGCAGAAGTGAAAGTTCATGCTCTGGGATGCAGAACACCCTCTCTGATGATAGACTCAGGCCATAGTTGTCAGTGCTGGCAAACAGACACCTTTTGTGTCAATAAATGTGACAAACAGCCTGCAGGATTACAGTGTGAGCTTGGGCTCCACGTCCATTCACCCTTTGGATCCCCTGAAGAGAGCACAGAAAGCAGAGTATCAGCTGCAATTAACTGTGACCACTGGGGGTCTGGGTGTCTCCTTTCCCCAAGGAGAGCACAAAGGACCAAGGGACAAAGCCAAGTAGGCAGCAACAGCTTTTGAATGCGTTCAGACTGGTCTGACTGCTAATTCAGGAGCTGAGGATGAGGAGCTCTGTATCCCATTACAAGCCAGCTCCATGCCCACTTACACTGACATAACCAGGGAGAACAAGAGCTAAGCCTAACAGATCTGGCAGTGGCAAGAAACAAACAGGATACTTACTAGAAACTAAGAAGGCTTCAAGAACCTTCTTAGGAAGTGGCAGGCAGACACTAACCCACCTGTTAGACAGGTGAGGACCTTTTGCTCCCTTGACTAATGGGAACATGTTAGGTGCCTGCAGGCAGCCTTTGACCTTCAGCAAAGAGTAAGCATACTGTGGGGGGAACACCAACCAACAGGCACCTGGCTTGAGGAATGTCTCTAGGACTCCTACCTTGCCCCATGTAGCTGCAGAGACAATGCCTGTCAGGTTCTGCTGCAGGAGTAAATGTTAATAGCAGAGTGATTAAACTGAGGCATCCTTTAGGCATCAGGGGGGAAAAAAAAGAGTTTCTTTCTTGGCCCAGGGTTAAAGCTCAGTCAAGTTCCTGACTTCTTTCAGAACTTTGCATAAAAAGCTGCTAAGGAGCCAAGCGAGAGTTTAGTCCTGAGGGTGTTTCAAAACATTGCCCTGTGTTGGTCTGAAATACCTGGAAACTGCACAGTGAAAACATGCATTCCTCAGTCGCCATCAAGTCACAAAGCAATGTCAAGCCTGCCAATGCCATGCTGCTGGTTTGGAATTACAACGAAAGTCATACAAAGGTAACAATCTCACTAAAACATTTAAACCCATACCTTGTGGTCTAATGGTCTGAGTTATTACCACTGGCATCCTAATCTGGGTAGTCTGGCAAGCAGGGTTTCGTTTCACAGTTTGAGCAGATGTGGACTGGATAATCTGCTATTATTAAAAAAAAGTATACTCATATTATACTCTTTATACACAAACACACACAAGGTAAATACACTAACACCTGTAACGACTAACATATGCACATGGATCTCTAAAGGCACAACCAGCTAGTGACAAAAGCTGTCATGGGCATGTAATGTGTGTGTGTGTACAGACTTGGGGCACTGTTATGTTTTAAGAAGTGTTGCATTATATTTGACAAGTGTCAGATGTCACAACCTTCACCAGAAATAAGAGTTCCAAGTAGTCACACAAATATCAGTTTTCTTCAGAAACTTGACTTGAAAGGAAAGCATTTTGTAGAGGAAAATGCTGCAGGTTTGGAGTTATCCCCCTGTAAACATGAGGCCTCTTGCTATAGCTGCACTTCTAAAAGAAAATAGATACTGAAAGTGAAGTCTAAAATATTGGCAGTTCCAAATTCACACAGACACAAACCAGAAAGCAATGATTTATGGTGATCATATATTAACCATCTTTTAAATGTTAATTGCATATTCTCAAGGTTTCAGTTACTACTAAGCCAAGTTCTGAAGTCCTTACCCAAAACAGAAACTGGGTTAGAAATTTACATTTTGACCCATAAATCAATCAAATTAAAAAAAAGAAAAAAAAACCTGCAAGGACCATGTGTAAGCAACAACAAAATGTATGCTCCAGAACCCAAGGACAAGGCAGGCACAGATGTCATGAACAGAGACTGGAAAGGACATGGAGATGGCAGTGGAGCTGGGAAAAAAAAAAAACAAAACCAAAAAACCCAGAAATCCATACAGAAACTTTGAAAACAAACCAGAGGCAAACCAGCTGTGAGAAAGATCACAGCCACAACTCAGGTCCGACACCTCCAGAGGCCAGGTGCTCTTCATAATCCCAATTCTTACTCTCACTGCATCATGTTTGCTGTTCCTGAACTGCAGTGAGTCCCACAAACCCAGCCTGCCCTCCTAGAGGGTGCCACACTACACACCAGTGCAAGAGGCAAGCACAAATCACTGCTACCCAGCACCAGTCAGTGTGCTCTTACAAAGGGGACCTCAAAACATATTGCTTAGCTGAATAAAAATCATCAGGAGAAAATGAAAGAACAGAATTTTCAATTGAGACATCAAAATAGAGAATGAAAGGGCTACAAAACAAATGGAAACTGTTCCATCAGCAGGAACCAGGACTCCCGAACCAGAAGGGAGGGAAGGGAGAACTACAAGGAGAGAGCGAGGGGGGAAGAAGACCTGTAAGGGACCCTGGAGAAAAAACAAGCAGGGCCGTTTTGAAGTGAGGAAATTGCCTTCCGCACATCCTAAAATACAAGAAGTTGGAAGTCATAACAAACCTGTGGATGTAGAAGTAACAGCAATGGTACCTTGCAGGAAGGGAAAACGGAAACAAAGTGAAGGATTCAGCTTCAGCTATGGTCACTGAAGGAAAGTGGAACACTTGTACCAAGCACAGCACAGGAGCAAGTGGATGCAGATTTACTTGGTCGAGACAGGCAGTGAGCAAATAGTGACACCAGGGTTAAAACCAGGAAAGAAAGAGAGGTGATAAGTGAAAATGAGGGGAAGAGCTGACCTTGACAGCTTTCTGATGCACAGGAAACACGCCCAAGTGTATCTTAGTAGGACAGAACAGCTCTCAGGAAAAAAAAAGCCCACCTTGATATCAAAAAGGAGAATGCTGCCACTTTCACACTAATTTACTGGATGAGTTTTCAAAGAACAAATAAAAAAAACAAAAACAAAAAAACAAACACCAAAGCAGCCAGAAGCCAGCCCAAAAAGCAGATGTGTGAGCACTGGACAGAATTACTATCTGCATCACAGTAATAGTCTGAGGTCAGATTTTTCTTCTCTGTGAAATAAGCAACCAAGTTCTGTTTTACCTGATGAGTACTGACACCCAAATGCCCTACAACATGATCCACTAACACTGTCAAAGCTAGGAGAGTATTTAACCCTTTATGATAACAAACAATGGCAATGCACTCAAACAATGGCCTTGGACAAGCACTGTGCAATGTATGCAAAAGTGCCAGGAGTGCAGGAAATGAGAGAAGTTAACTTTGCCAAGCAGCAAAATCATCACCTTCGAGTCCACACAGAAGCTGCTCAGCAGTAAGCATGTACTGAACACCTGCACCTGAGCTCAGAGCAACAAGGTACAACTGAAACTCCACTTTCTATACTCTCTTAGAACTGATTCACCACAGGGGGAATCTTCAGAGCTGGAAGCCATTTAAGGAATGAACATTAACAAGTTGTTTCTGAAACAAAACATGTAAGTTTCTTAGCTGGCAAACCAGAAACAGTAGGAAGTGATGAGTCAGAGGTAATTGACCCTGCATTCAAGTTTATAAACATTCTAAAGCATCTTCCATCAGTTAAAGTCATTCAAACAGTTCTATTCCTCCTGTCTGTCTTCCCACAGCACCAACACTATTATTATGTGTTCATCTTGGCCTGCAGAGCATAGGCAGTGAAAAGGTACCAGCAAGCTCATCAGGGAGATGGTTAACCAAACCCAATTACTTTGTATTTCTTACAGTCTAAACCTCCCTGCAATAAGTATCTCCCACCTGATGTTTTCTGTGACAAACCCCAAATGATCAGCTCCTAAGCACCAGTTGACTAACCCAGACTGACAGAGAAGGTGGAGAAGTGGATGTTTTAGTACACTGGGGTTACCAGAGACATCACTTCAGCCTCCAGAGAAGGGGAGATCTTACTGCTTGCTGCAGCCACCTAAGAGGAAAACGTAAAGTCAGAGCCAGGCTCTCTGAAATCCAGAGCTGAAGGATGTGACATAATGGGCAAGAGCTGCCAATGAGGAGTTTCAATTTAATGTAAGAGGGGGAAAAATTACCATGGGAGTGGGCAAACAGCAGAAGAGGTTGCCCAGAGAGGCTGCATAATCTTATCCTGAAGATACTCAAAAGATGACTGGCCAAGGCCCTGGGCACCACACTAACCTGCATGCAGCAGGCTGGACCAGATGCCTCCAGAAGGCTGTTCCGACTTCTTACCAGTACATCTGTAGCCACGAGATCAACCATCTTATGAAGTGCTGAGTCAAAAAAGGTAACGAGGTGGAACATAAAAGTCCTCAGAGTTTACAGAGCCTGCTCCTCACTCCATCTCTACTACCAGAAAGGGAGCACCTTGCATTACTTCCCTTGATGCAGCCAACCAGCACAAGAGCAGCACAGTCACAACAGAGGCACAGAAAACAGAGCAGGTTCCAGGTGACTGAGCCATGGCCTGGATGTGATAATGAGCTTGGAAAAAAGCAAAAGCACCAAGCAAAATTCTCAGTGAGACAGTGCTCAGCCAGCAAGTGTTGCCTTATACCAGCTCAGTCCTCTTCACATTTACCAGCCAGAAGTTGTAACTTGTAGGCTGCTGCATCTTGGAGCTGTTAAAGGAACACACTGAAGCAGGGAGGTCAGGGCACCGCTTCCCTGGGTGCAAGAAGTGACAAGTTACCTCCTTTTCTTCCTGTAAAGTAACACTTTTCTGCCAAATCAGATAGCATTCTTCCTCTTTATTTTTCATTTCATCTTCCCAATTCTCCCCTTAGCCATCATCCTTCCATTCTACCAGTCACATTTGCTTCAGTTCTCCAGACAAGCTTCTTCTCTCACATCCTGGGTGCTCCAGAGCACTCCTGTCTCCATGTCTGAAGTTCACTTGATGTTGCCGGCTGTGAAAGAGATGTTTACACAAAGGTGCTTCTGCAACAGCAGCAGGTTGCTGGAGATGAAAAAAGGCAATTTACCAGCACTACCAACAGCAGTGCTGACAGCTGCTCTTGGGGCCCTCCTGCACAAAGCTTAGGCTCACTTCTAGATGAGAATACATGAAGAGTGCTCTCTGGTCCTCATCTTAAGCCAAAAGGCGACATCCTATCATGAGAGGTGTGAATCCTCTACTGTGTACACTAGGGTAGGACAAAGAACAAATTCCAGATGTGAACACAGACCAACAATTACCACCACAAATGACCAACACACACAGACCCAGAAAGAGTTCAGGCAAAGCACAGAAGATGGATCAGGGCATAAGGACTGAGAACTTCTGTCCTCTTTCTCTTGCCTAACATAAGAGAACAAACAAGAATGGAAGCTACCACGTACAAGTCACTGAAAGGTAAACTCCTTTCAGAAAATCAGCTCAGAGCTCACTGCTGAAGTTTTTGGGGACAAGAATTTTGCAAGCCTGAGCAATCTGGATGCTCCTACAGCAGTGGAGATGCAGAGAGCCCTGGTGATACGCTGACAAGGGCTGCAGAACCAGCCTGACTCAGCTGACACAGATCACACTTTGCAACAAAGGCATCAGCTCCAAACTCATAAGCACATCAAATATAGCAATAAACATGACAGCTTCAGCAAAGAACAGAAACAAGAATTAACTCAGAAAATACCTCCTTCAACAAACCTTTTTCCTCTCAATTAAGTTGCAGGAAGTCTTGTGGCAGGAAGAGGCAAGCCACTGGTAACTGTACAAAATCCAGCACGGCTGTGGTCTGATATGACATTTATCTTCACCCATGAGTAAACACTTGCTAACTCACTTGTGGTTATGCCACTTGTGATTTATCAGTCTACTCACTCCTGAAGATAAATGTCATATCAAACCTCAGCCATCATGTCATCTGGCAGCATTAACTTACAATGTTCATGCTTCTGTGGGCCCTGCAATTCCTATTCCCTCCAGTTTACCAGGCTGCAATACCATCAGCTACCATCTCCCCAACGGTGCCCCAAAATATGTAGAAGCAATCAGCATTTTCCCTCACCCAAAACCCAAACATTTTGAACAATTCTGTGCTGAGTCTTCACGTTAAGGTAAGTGCAGTATTGCTCTACTGAGTATATGTGTTCCAAGACAAAATAAAGATAAATAGAGCCCAAAGCCTCTGGGCCCTGTGTCTCACCTGCTCCTCAGCTCATTTCACAGTTCTTCCTACAGTATTTCACCTGGTCTAATCTGGAATATTTCAATGTTGGCTTTTCCATCACTGCCCTTGGGACCCTCATCTACCATCTAATCATCTGTTTTACTGCCAGAACAGTTTCTATTACATCCTGTCTCATCCTGCTTTGCTTAATTATATCCTGTTGTTCATATTTATGCTCTTAGACCACTCTAAATATATTATCAATATACTTGGATGTTTAAACCCTCAAAATACTTGTAAATGATTTTTTTATGCTGCCCTTTATCAGTGTTTGAGCAAGTGAGGTGTGTTCAATTCTCTTTGCTTTGCTATCTTTTGTTACTGGTTTCCAAACAGGACTCATTGCCAATATGCTCCTTTGAGTAAGGTACAGCCCACAGAATGAGCATCATCATAGATTGGATTAAGTTGGAAGGGACCTCAGAGCTCATCTGCTCCAACCTCCCCACCATGGGCCTTGGATCTCCTTTGTGGTCTCCTCTGGACTCACTCCAGCAGCTCTGTGCCCTCCGTCTGCTGGGAACCCCAGAACTGGATGCAGTATTTGAGGTGGGGTCTCAGCAGAGCAAAGGGACAGAATGCCCTTCTCTAGCCCTGCTGGCCACACTCAAAGCAAACACCATGCTAAGAGCTCAGCAAACTGCACTTCGCACAGGCTTCTCAAGCACAGCCTTTGCTCCTGCTAATGGATCTCCACTGCTCCACTGCCATTGCTACCGAAATCTCCTTGCACACCTAATTCAGTCACTAGACCTTGGTTAGTTTGTTAACAGAAGTTATTTCTTTTATCCAAAGAGCCATAATTTCCATTTCTAAGCTGCCTTGCACACAGGACACAAAAAGTTAATTCCTGTGAGTCATTAAAATGTGTACGAGCCACAATAACTCAACAGCAGAAAACTGAGGCCAGAAAAGGCTTCAGGAGAGAATTCAGAAGCGAAGCAGAACATCTCCTTGTAGCATAATGCTCATTCTGCTGTCGGATCTTGTTTCCAAATGCCCCTGCTGTTCCTCACCCTTTGGGAGCCTCCAACCACTGCAACAGTCCCTGGAAAAGGGTTAGCAAATGTTTGAACAAATCTGCTTCTGAAAGGACCTAAAAGATGACAGAATCCCTCCTCTGGACACTGCAGAATTTATTGCAGCAACAAGGGTCCAGATGTACTTCTCTGCAGCTTTCCTAATCCTAGACTGGCACAAATCTTTGTATTGCTCTGCACAGAATTAAATTTGGGTTAATTAAGATGGATCACTTTGGATTTCTTACAGCTTCTTTATGATTAACATTAACGATTGGCTTGGACCTCCAGGAGTTCTTTCTCCTTACAATGCAGGGCCAACACAATAAAGTGCTAATCAATCTCCATTACTCATCAGTCTGCTGACAATTTTGATCCATTTCATAGAGAATGTCTCTTACTCAGAGAAATTCTACCTGCAGTGACACCCAGAAGAGGGGAGGCAAAGCCTATGTAGCTAAGGCTGCATAGAGCACCCTAAGGATGCCAAACTAGACAAGCTTTGGCCATTGCACTTACAACAACTCAACAAATTGACTGCAGGCTTATCTCATTAGTGTCTCATCAACAAAATATTAGCCTGAGATTATTTCCCCACTGCCTGGCTCTTTGGAGCACAGCATTTTTACAGTTTTGGTAGACAACTCCAATACTCTACAAAGCAGGAAAATAAAGCAGACTCCTGCTCCAGCTTCATGAACACCACACATGTTAGTGCTGAAGCCTCCTTTGCACAACCTCCAAACCATCTTGACCAGCATGCACAGAGTTCCCATGTTGCAAGATACCTCGGTGTAACTGCAGGAAGCATCACCAGAGCTGCTCTCTTTGTAAAACAGAGGAAACAAAAGGCACAGCTAACAGATTCCCCACATTTCAACAGAAACTCAAGTGCTGCAGACTAGCTGGTATGAAGGGATTTGTATTCCAACACAGCCTTGCCCTTCTGCAGCTGGACAGTTTGCAAAGCCAGCTGGAACGCTCTTCAGTGAGCCTCAGGCTTGGAAAATCTGGAGCTCAGCCAGTTTCCTCCATCAGTGCTGGCCACCCTCAGGCAAGCCAGCTGGAATCTTCCTCTCCTGGACAAGACCTAGGCAAGATGGCCAGAAGCTCTTTGCCGTGCTCTGATTTTGGGGAGCACTAAGACGTGCGAGGAGCATGATCACTGTCACTACAAAGAAGTCAATACCTAGGAACAAGCACTAGTGTCACGTGGAGATGCTGCTGGGCTGCCTGCTTGTTGATGGTTGGTGTGGTACAGAAGATTTTTTTCATTCTGCTCTGTGATGTTGCTTTTGTCTGTATAGAGCTAACACGAGCACCATTAAGAAGTGCTTGGTTAATGTTTGGTTCCAGTTACTAACCCCTGATAAATTGAAAGCAAACACAAGAAGGCAGCTTTGCAACGAAGCTGAGCAATGCTGATTTTTGAGGTATTCATCCTCCCTGACTTTTCTAGAAAGGAAAAGTGTGGAGCACCGTTTGGCTCTGTGCAGTCTGCTGAAAACACAGCAGTCATTTCATGTACCCACCAAGATGAAAATTCAGTCCTTGACCTACACCTCCTTACAGACAGAAAACCAACTTCTTTCGCTCACCAAATCAATACACTACTTGAGCAGCTTTCAGCTCCCTGACATTGCACAGGTATGCTGAACGAGATGGCAGAACAACTCTTTGCATCCTTAATCTCTCCTCACGACTGCCTGCCCTGAGTGTGCATTGACATCTGAGCGACAGATGCCTCTCATTGCTTCGGCTTAATGCCACCCAGAAAATATTCCATCAGAACTGTAATCAGAGGAGCAGCAATTCCTGTGAACTTCCTGGCACGTTTTGTTCTGCATCAGTGTTCCTCCAAGGGTGGGGTGCAGCCTGCAGTGTTTAAAGCAGGTGGAAAACGCTGGGAAAAGCCACGTTACCCAGCACTGGCGTAGTCCCAAGGTTGTGCCATGAGGTTAGGACAAAGTGCCTGAGAACAAAGATTTATACTTGTCAGGAGCCCATCAGCTGCTGTCAGAAATTTGCTTTCCCCAGGACAGGGAGCAAGTTTCACACCTACTGCTCATAAATACAACCAGTTCCTGCTCCCCTGCCTTGAGGATCCAAAGTGACTGCCAGTTCAGTCTTTCAAAACATGACCAAACGAAAAAGACGTCACAGGAAGTCTGAGGAAGGCTCTTCTAATTAATGCAGCAGTCCAGAAGCTGGGGAGAACCCATCTCAGGAAAAGACTGAACACTAAGCAGCCAAGCTAAGGTGCAGCACATCCATGTCTGCTGTGTATTTCAGAAGCCTTGGCATCTGTGATGTCCTCACACAGAAACACTGTGCTCACTAAAGGATGGTACAAATATACTCCTTTCATTTCAGAGCCAGGCATTTAGCTGCTAGAAAGGTTGAAGAAACACAGCTCAGACACTTCCAGCCTGTGCACTGCTGCTTTTATCTAAGTACTACACTCACACAGACAGAAACTCTCATCTTGGCTCGAAGTATGACAATGCCTGGATAAACTCAAAGCCTCATAAAAGTCCTGAGTGTATTTTAATTACAACTGTAAGCACCCATGCAAGAGCCCATAGAACAGTGGGATAAATTCACCTCCCTCTCAGTGAGTAGGTGGCTGCAGAGTTGCCCTATTGAGAGTGCCTCTGAAATGAATGAATTTGAGCCCAGAATCCCCCCAAACGAGGCCACATTTCAGTAGCTAACAAAGCATGGCACTATTGCCACACAGAACATGCTGCCACAGTGTGCAATGAGAGAAGAGTTCACTTTGATGCAGACTAAACTAAGCAAAGCAGCATACCTTGCCTGTAAGTCTGGACAAGCTTTTTGGTCTGTATTTGTAGAACTCCAGTTCCATTGTGCCCACCTCCCAGCCACTGTACTCCAGACAGAAAGGCCAAGAGCAGGCTTTCCTAACTGTTACTGCTGCTATCTGAAGTAATGGTTGAGCAGACATGTGAATTGCCATGAGGTACTAGCAGGTATCACACAAGAGGATACAGGCAAACAAACGAGCTGCAATAAAACCAACATTGAAAACTGCTCTTCAGTTTGTTAGTTCTCTTGCACACTACAGTACCTACCAGTTGAGAACTCTGATTTGACTGTACCACCTTAACCTGAGGAGGCTGCACTGTATTTGATACAGAGACTGTGCAAATGTTGTTTGGTTGCCTTATTCCTATTGTCTGCGTGGTGACAACAGAGGAAACGCTTCCAGAGGCAGATTGAGGTATAACTTGTGAGAGCTTGGTCTGCTGAAGCGACTGCTGAGGCGGCTGTCCTTGCAGAACTGAGTGCTGACTGTTCAGTAGAGATTGTCTCAATGCAGGGAGGCTTTTCTGAGAACAAAGCAAAGTTTGGGAGATAGCAGATTTAGCAGGATGACAAAAAATACCTTGCAATTCCTAGTGAACAGTTAGAAGAATGCAGTTTCCTCCCCATTTTACCATCTGCCTACTTGTCAAAAAGAACTGATTGAATGCATTTGATAGAGAGGTAAAATCCAGTTTACATTTTTAATAAGCCTTCAGCTTCAATTTAGCAACCCTGAAGATTTTCATGTGCCCTAGTTCCACAGTAGCAGTACAATGTAATACTCCCCTCCTCCAGACTACCTACAACTTGCAGCTTAGGTCTTTGGAAGGGCAAAACATGGAAACAGAAAGGGCAGAACAGTTGGAATAATCCTAGTCCCACTGCAGGCTAAAAGTAAGCCCCACCAATTTACTTCTCCTGACAGGCCTCCAGTACCTAGAACATGATGATTTAACTGCTGATGCCCTACAGCAAGAGCTGTTTATGGTATTATTACTGATCTAATGTATTCTGACTGGATTAGAAAAGTGTACTATTGGATGCTTCATGTTCAGACCAGTTCAAGCAAAGCAGACAGTTCTAAAGGCTCTACCTTCACCAATAACTTTTCAAATGGCAGAGGGGCTCTTTTGAAGTGCTCCCCCCAGGCACTTGTAGAATGCAAGTGTTTAGCCCAAGCTACAGTTCTTTCTAAACTTCTAGTATTTACTGAAAAACTTGAATGCCTGGTGCCAAGTACAGGCTTCAAAGAAGAGAACAAGTTAAAACTCATTAAGAAATGAGTGTAGTATAAAAGCAGGAAAAGGCAGGAGTAAGGGTTAATATAAACTTGAACAGAACAGAGAAGCAGGAGCAGAGGGTTAAGGGGAGAGAAAGAGGAGGAAATCTGCCCTAACTGGAGAGGGTTTGGATGAGAACAGAAATGCTTTTAAAGTTACAGCTGAGATTTTGTTGGGGCATACGCAAACATAGTCTGCCTGCTCTGCAGAACCTGCCACATGGAAGCTATTGTACCTAACATGAAAGAACCAATTACAAGATAAATTTACCTCCACCTATACTGACTTAGGACCCAACCATCAATCCTTTTGGCACTATGTTAGAATTTCTGTTCTAGACTAGTTGCAGATTCCAAGCAGGATCAGCTCACCAATTATTGCAACAGCATTAGCCAGTTTTGTTTTCCATGCTCACTGCAAGTTAGCAACGACTCACACAGAGATCACAGAAAAGAACATGGAAAAAGCTTATCCAGGTACTGGAAGCATTCTGTAGAAACAATCTGGGGCTCTTCCCAATGTGAATGCTGCCCTTCCTCCCAAATATGGCCTGTCACAGAGAGCTCTGGGCACGCTCTAGGAACCCGCAAACACTGCAAGTGTGTCCTGGAACACCACAAGTTCTGTAGTGTCAAGGAACACCTGTAGCAGAAGGGCCAACAGACTTTCCAAACTAGAGAAGCAACTGCTGTTTCATAGGAATCTAATCACTGCTATGGCCTAGATCAGGGCTACTCGAGCAGCACACTCCAGCTCAGTTCTGGAGCTCAATTAAGTTGTTTTTCTGAAACCTGAAGTGAGGCCCCAAACACAGAGAGTCTCCCTCCTGAAGGAACCCTCCCATTTCTCACCATTCTCTCAGCCTGTCAGGAGCACTGAGCTGCAGCACACAGCCCCAAAAGCAGTAAGCAGCACTTGGCTAGCCTGACACAGAGGAGGCCTGCCTACAGGCAAGGAGATTTTGGCAGAAACTGACAGCAGGAAATAAAAATGGAGTAGTCCTAGACAGGAGAAACTAACTCCATTTTAAAAGTATATTGTAAAAGGCCACATATTGACATCTGCATTGCTATAAAGGGGTCAAACCAGTATCCACATTACCTTAAGGAAAGGTACAAGATATGGCTGAGGAGATGACTTCAGTTCAGATTGAAGGCGGCCTGTAAATTCTTCTGGATCAATCTTTGCATCCTTCAAGGGTAAGAAAAACAAAGCATCAGCAACCCACTTCAGCTGCTGGTTGTTTTTTTTTTTACAGACAATATGCATCTCTAGCTAAAAAGGCTCCCCTAGCAAGGAGGACTTACAAAGCTCAAGCCCCTTAGCTCCTCTGCATCTATAGCAGAGTTCTGTCAAAAGCTGCTCAAGCCAGGGACTTCCCCCGGGAGTGCACAGTATAGGACACAAGAAGATCCCTCCAACTCAAGTCTTTTTTTTTTTGGGATTCCATTCCTTTGCTGACATTTTTCAGGGCAACAGCTAAGCTCTCCTCTTTCTTGGCTTTGCTTGCCTGCTTGCTTTCACAGAACCTGTGGCTGCTACGGCAAGAGCAGTGTCTGAAGTACCTTCCCATCAAGGTGGTGCTGCTCATCCCTGCCACAAAAGGATGAAGTTTTTCTGGAGTTCAGTGCTGCCTGGCCTCTACAACCTGCCTCACTTCTTCCACGGGGAAAGGCCTGCCCCAAGCTCTCAAGATGGCAGGGTCAGGCTCTCCCAGAGCAGTCACATTCCTTTGGGGGTTCAGCCCAGGGACAGCTGCAGCCTCAGTGAAGCCCCAGGTCTGGGCTTGAGCCACTGACTCTTAGAAGAGAGAAGGAAGGGTCAAGTGAGAAGCTAATGAACTGACAATCTGGAAAATGCCTTCTCTTCCAGCTGGACCCTTCACACTCAATCCCCAGTCAGACCAATAGACTCAATTTCCTCTTCCTTAGCAGCTCTGCTATTGGAACACTGGAGCTGGGTGCCAAGGGCCGAGCCTGGAGTGGGCTGCAGTCTTAACAGAAAAACAGACACAGCAGAAGTGCAAGTAAAGAAAAATGGAATTCCTCATACCCTCACCACATATTCACTGAAACATCCCTTGCACTGCAGGCTGCAGCAAACTTTTCCCAGGCCCATGGACTCAGTCTAGCAGAAAAAACTTTGCCTCCTGAAATTCACTTGCAATTAAGTCTCCATGGAGGAGCATCTGCAGAACTGAGAGAACTGTTTGCATTTTAACATAGCCCAACTCCTTTCATTCTCATTACAGCACAAAGAGGTGTCAAGACCAAAGCTTTCATCATACATAAACACCAAGCCTAACAGCCAACTGTCAAAAGGGAAGGTAACTCAATATTTACCAACAAATCTTGAACCAGAGCTTTCACATTGCGGGAGGTTTCTGGAGACGGCGAATTATGAGAAGCAAGTTTTATAAGGGTAGCTAAAAAGTTTTTGCATTTTTTCACATTCTCTTGCATTTCCTGCAAAAGCCAAAGAAAATAAATCTTAAATCTTAGATCCATGCCACTTTCCAACTGAGATCAATGCATCACTATAAATGGGGAAAATGCTGCAACTGCTCTAGTCTGAAAGGCATCTGCAGCTCTGCTGCTGCTAATTACCTCACCTGTGGTTGACTTCCTTTTGTAACTGAGCATCACACCTCAGGAATGCTAACCCCCAAAAACCTGTTTACTATTTTACAATCTGCTTTATACAGTCAATCTAAAAACAACCTCAGACGAGAGAAGTAATAATTTCTTGGAGTTGCCTTCTCCTTTCAGCTGTGCAACAGACAATGTACAAAGCTCTTCAAGCTGTTCTAATTGGCTCAGTTATTGATTTGGGTTGAGTTTGTACAAAGTGGCTGCAGTAGTAAAATCCAATCAGAAGAGAGTATCTTCAAGAATCTTCCCACCTAATATTTTCTCCATCAGCACAAAGAATTTGGAAGGGTGCTTCTGTGGAAAGAAAGTTCTTTCTGCTTCTGAAAGGACCTGAGAAGCTCACAAAGCACCACGAAAAACCAGAATGCAGCGTTGTAAAGCTCACCTGTGACACAACTGTAGTTCCAGGTACAGGAGAGCTTGGTATGACCTGGGGCTGTGCTGGTACTTGTGCTGCTGTCTGAGGAGGAAGTGGCAGCCGAGGTTGGCCCTGGGTCTGTGCTGAAGGTTGAGTCTGCCCAGCAGTAATCACAGCAGGTTGCTGAGAAGATGATGTTCCACTTGCTACTGTTGTCTTAAACACATTTTGAGTACTTGTTGTAGCTACTGATACCTATCAATATTTTACATTTAAAACAGGTAACGATCTCATTTTAATTCTTTTACTCAAAGTTCTTGAAAGCCTGAGAAGAGTCCCTTTCAAACACACATTCACTGACAAATAAAAACACTGACTGCTTACTTAGCTCAACCCTCATTTCACCACCTTGGACTTCATCTGAAGTTCTTTTTTGTTACAAAACCAGAAGTACCACTGAAGAGACAAATGTAGTGCAGCACAGCCACTGCTCAACACTTCTTAGGAGGCGTGCTGAGTTCTAGCCTGGCTTTGCTCTGTTGGGTGGTTGTTTCATTTGGGAGGGGGTTTTGTTTGGCTGTTCTTGCTTTAAAGAAAACTAAAACCTGAATCTCTACCACTGCAGTTTTTTAACATTTAAGGAAAGAGGTGAAAAGAAGCTCTTGGCTAACACCCAGCACTTCCATAACAGGATTAACTCTGGGGTTAGGTTTGCAGTAAGAGCACATAAATGAACATCAGCATTCACTTTCTCTCCAGCGTATGACTCCTGCTCCTCACCTAGCTTTTGCTTTTTGTGTGCTCACTACTCACTGTGGTATGTGCAAGAAGAGAAGCTCCTGGCAGGGTGGCAGCAGACGTAGCACTGACAGGGGCAGCAGTTGACTGGACAACTTTGGCTTGCACAGGGAGTCCCAGGCGGACAGTAGAGGTGGCTACAGAAGTTGGCTGCTAAGAAAGTTAAAAAAGAAGCATTTTAATTTCTTTCCTCCTTAGTAACTCCATCTCCAAGGCTTTTTAACAACAGGGATTACACAAATAATCATTGCTAGTGCTGAAAAATGTCCACAGAGTGGCATGCTCTTAAATACAGTCATGGATAATGCAGACATGACTTCATGTTTGATGGTAAGGTGACAGCTTCTCCCCTACAAGTTGTTTCTCATACAGCTGTGTGGACAAGGTTGGAAAAAAATAGGATGTGACCTGCAAAAAAACTGGCAGGACATTGATTTCTTAGTTCAGCTGTAATATTTACATGTCAGAATTCATCAATACGAAGCTTAAGGAGAGTAGATATAGGCTGGAGATCAGGAAGCAATTCTTTAGAGTGAGGGTGGGCAGACACTTTCATAGATTGTCCAGGGAGGCTGTGGATGCCCTCTCCCTGGAGATGTTCCAGGCCAGGCTGGATGAGGCCTTGAACACCCTGGGCTGGTGGGAGGTGTCCCTGCCAATGGCAGGGGGCTGGAACTGGGTGATCTTGAAGGCCTCTTCCAACCCAACCCATTCTGTGAGTCTATAAATATCTGAGTCTGTAATTACCAGCAACATGCATTCGACCTTTTAATGTTTACTGGTCCATTCTCCTGCCTTTTTTTTTCCTTTCCTTTGAAGAAAATTAATCTGATTAAAAAAAAAAATGAGACTAGAAAAATATTTTCAAGGTAATTTCAGATTAAATTGTACAGAAACTAACTTGTGCAGAAATGAAGTCTGAGCCTTTGGAGAATCCTTTTCATAGACTGCACACCCTGTAACCAGACAGCAACTGGAATGCTAAGTGCAGAGCAAAGAACACAACTGGCTTGCAGCCCTTCACTCTCAATGTGTCACATGCAGCAAACAGAGGAATTGGGGTTTGTAATTTAAGAGATTGCATCTCTCACCACCATAAAAAGGACACGATTCAGGGATACAAAATGTCTCCAGGGAAGCTGGTTTGTTGGTTTTTTTTTTAATTTTACAGGAATGTAAACATCATTACAGAAGAAATAAATCAGCCAGTATGGCAATTATGATAAAAAGAGAGCCATTCATTAGCAAAAGTGGAGGCCCCACTGGTCTCTTGTAACTTGTATTTATTAAGCTTTGCATTCAAAGGCAAACCAAGAAAAGAGAGGTTTTCTGAGTGGATGGAGTAACAAATTATGGGCAACGTTGGCTGCTCACAAGGTAAAACTAATTCCTCTTGATTTAGATGTTCATTTAGACGCCTCTATAATTAATATTTTTATAAAGAAAGACTGATTTTAGAGTCTTACACCATTAGACCTCCATAAAATACTTCTTCAAAGACCCTTCAGCATACTTCAGAAACGTGCAAGAGCAGCAGAGGCCCAGGCAGGCACTCAAAGCCCCAAGCACTCCTCATCTACTGGATATCAACCTGCTGCACTTGGGGGGAAAGAAAAAGGAAAACCACAAAACTCTACCTGACAGCCGAACAAAACCTTTGTTTTCTTTGGATAGCTTCCAAGATTTTGTAAATCTTGGCTAGGGATGTCTGCCACACCGAGACAGCCTGGAGGCAGTGCACTGCAGCAGCAGCACCAGTGAGTACAACTGTCTGGGTTTTTGGAAGAAGGATCATACAAGCTCAGCCTGTTTCTAAACGCCAGAACCTTTTTTCCTCCACTCTAATCATTTCCCTTCAAATATTGGTTGAATGAAAACATGTCTACCTGATCAATGCTTGCATTTTAAAACATTCAAACTGTCCTTCTTCTTCATTTGTTCCTCAACAGGGTTTCCACACTACAAACTCAGCATGCCTGTCATCTCTGCCCCTTCTTGGCAGGAAGTGTTGCCAGCAGGGCAAGGGAGGGGATTCTGCTCCTTGGCTCTGCTCTCCTCACACCCCACCTGCAGCACTGTCTGCAGCTCTGCAGCCCCCAGCACAAGCAGCACATGCAAGTGGTGGAGCCTGTGCAGAGGAGGCCACCAAGATGCAGCTGAGAGGGCTGCAGCAGCTCTGCTCTGAGGACAAGCTGAGAGAGTTGGGGCTCTGCAGCCTGCAGAAGAGAAGGCTTCCAGGAGACCTTGTAGTAGCCTTCCAGTATCTGAAAGGGGCCTACAGGAGGGCTAGGAGGGGACTATTGACAAGGTCTTGTAACGACAGGATGAGGAGGAATGGTTTAAACTGGCAGAGGGGAAATTGAAACTGGATGTCAGGAGGAAGCTCTTTGCAGTGAGAGTGGTGAGACACTGGCACAGGTTGCCCAGGGAGGTTGTGGAGCACATAAGTACAGAATATGATCCACAACCACCCTGCAGGTGGATTCTGCGCTCCACAACCTCCCTGGAGGTGTTTAGGACCAGGTTGGATGAATCCTTGAGTGACCTGTTCTAGTGGGAGGTGTCCCTGCCTATGGCACAGGGGGTTGGAACTGGCTGAGCTTTGAGATCCCTTCCAACCTAAACCATTCTATGATTCTAAGTGCTTCCAGGGCTGAGAATTTCCAAAGGCAGTGGATAACCAGGCAAGCTTGCAGTTCGAGAATGGTAGGGGTCAGAAGGGACCTCTGGAAATCATCCAGTCCAATCTCTGAGCCAAGGCAGGGTCACCCAGAGAAGGTGGCACAGCAACACATCCAGGTGGGTTATGAATGTCTCCTGAGAAGGAGACACCACCACCTCTCTGGACAGCCTGCTCCAAGGCTCCAGCTCCCTCAAAGTAAACTTCTGGCAGCTACTTGGTCCCAAGAAAGATCTGCAGCCAGACATCCACAAATACATTACTCACACTGAGCTAGAGAGGTTTTCTCAGCTAATAAATGCCCACAACTCATCACAGAATCATACTTGAAAACAAAAATTTTATGGAATTAAAATATCAAAATTCAATCCTCAAGAGTATATTCTCCAACAAAGTGTGTAATGGACTGTGCCAGGCCACAGGAGCAAGCTGTGCAACCTGAAGACTGAATTCACACAGGGTTTTACAAATCAACAGTGACAAAAGAGCCTTTAACACTAAATAGCAGTGAAAGCTGTTGGTGTGTTGGGTATGGAGACAAAGCCTGACCACCAAAGAACTGCAAGGAGAACAGCAAGAGGTTACCAACCTGGCTCTCAAACTCCTGCACATTAAAAAGGCAGGAGTCAAGTGAGTGGATGAGAAACACAAGAATTTCTCTAGGCTAGTTCCTTGTTAAGTGCAGTGGAAAAGATCTTCAAAGGACAGCTCCAAGTTTTCAGAAGGCACTGCAAGGGCTCCCAACACAAACATCTCAAGAAGAGCTGTTAAAACCTCTTTAGAACTAAATGGCTGTGATTCCCAGGTAAGGAAAGCTGGGAGCAGACCTCCTGAGGAAATCCATCAAAAAGAAAACAAAACCAACCAACGTTATATAAAAAACCATGGCCCCCATGTGCCAAGCTCCGACTGGAACTATCAAAAGGAATTTAAAACACTCTTTACAGGCAAGCTGCAGAGGTTTGGCATGATGCTATCAAAGTCCAAAACCACCAAGAGGGGCTCAGCAGGGAACATATTTTCAAAGATATTATTTTTTATCAGACACATCACAGTTTTACATTTTCTAAATACATGAAAGTAATGTTGAAGAGGCTTCTGCCCTGCACTCAGGCCTTAACAGGGAGGAAACTATAACAGGAATGATCTGGGACACAATCTGGGGACACTTGAGAAGGCTTCAGATGACTTTCTGTCCCCAGGCTGGAGCTGCCTCTGTCCACACCAAGAGATCAGGAATTGAGAGTGGAGCACAGCAGAATGCTGCAGTGGGAATAAGGACTCCAGACTGGATCTGACTCCCATCTGGCCAGCACGGAGGGTGGATGTGCCAGGGTACATCCTGCCTGCACAAGTCGTGCAGGTAGCTTCAAAGTGACTCCAGTTCCAGGGTGCAACAAGTCCATGCCAGCTGCTCAGGGCATCTGACAGCTGTTCAGGGAAGATGTCAGTGTGCAATGATGCTGCAAAGCCACTGCCTAAGCAACTACATCTTCACTTCCTTGAGCAGAGCTTCTCCCCACAGCTCCGGACACATGAGGCAAAGCTTGAGGCACGGACAGGAGGGAACTGCATTGATGCCTGCAGTGTACAAAGAGGCTGCCTCTGCCCTGGAAGGAACACCCTTTTGAAAAAAACAGCCAGCTGAACGTGGGGAGGACAGGCCAAAGGAACCAGGGACAATCTGGCACTGCCAAGGTAGGGCCACACCTTTCAGGGACGGCACTGAGCATTTGCAGCTGTATGAAATCAAGCCAGAGGGCAGCACACCGATGGCAGCAAATCCTAGGCAGCAGCTTTGTGCTTTACTTGTCTTTTGTAGTACAGTACCACTGATGGACACTCAGGTACCAGCAGCACCACCTCCTGTTAGGGTACAACACTCCTCACTACCAAACCCTGTCTTCTGATCTTCAAATACTGCCAAAATTCTGAAGGGTTCAGGGAGAAACTTATCTGCCTCCTGCCTGCCTCTCAGTCCTCTTAGTTATGGTTCTCCTGGAACATGCACTTCAGCACCAGCTGCAGAGCAATTTGTACCTCAAGGATATGGGTTTTTTTTTCTCTCTGGTAAAAATACAGCCCCATTGGGCAGAGGTGCCAATCCTCTGCAATCCTGACATCTGCACACAACTGCAGAAGTTCAGTGCCCCCACAGAATCACTGGAGCCAAGTATCAGAACTCAAAGCAGGGAGACACTGCTGCCTTCCTCATATTTGTCACATCCCTTAGGGATTTAGAAACTGGAAGAGGGGAGGAAGGCACAGGACTGGGAGCAATCAGACAAGATAAGCAGAAGAGCTGAGGGCCACCAAAGAAAATCTTCATAAAGCAGGGGCTCCAAGTCCAAAAGCTCTACCTCTGAGGTCTCAGCATCCTGTTGCTGTAAGCCGGTACCTACCGAATCCATCACCAAAGCACTTCCTCACTCCCTGCTCCGTCTATAATCACCAGGCTTCATCCAAAGAGCCTGGTGGATAAAAAGAAGCCGACTTTTGGTGCTACAGTTAGATTCTCCTCCTGCCTCAACTGCTCGGTGCTTGCGCTGCATGCAAACACAGAAGATCTGTTGGAACCAACGCTCTTACACCCTGTGAGTGCCCGGGAGGAGATGTGGGCTTTGTGACCAGCAGGTGTCACAGCTGCAACTGGAGACAGTGCAGTCAAACTGAACACAATAGAAATAACCACTACTTTTA
Source organism: Psilopogon haemacephalus (assembly GCA_013396835.1). NCBI lineage: Eukaryota > Metazoa > Chordata > Aves > Piciformes > Megalaimidae > Psilopogon > Psilopogon haemacephalus. Next base: position 1,270,764 of record VWZI01020604.1, on the reverse strand, counting down.
ATTTGATATTTAAAATAGAGGCAATTCGACTCTCTTTTCTAGTTCTAATCTAGTCCTCAACTGCACTGCTGAGGAAGTTGGTGTAGGGATAAGCTTCACAAAAAACCTGCCTGGTTAGTAATTCCCCCTTGAGAGGGGAGGCTCACATACAGCGTGCAGCAAACAAGCCTGAAGCAGCTCACTGAGTGGTGGAGTCAAAAATAATTTCCTAATTCTTCATTAATTAAGACTGTCCAGCCTAGACACTGAAGAAATTAACAAGAGTAGTATGTGGGTATGCAGCATACTGTGTATGGGAGCTGATTGGACAGGAGGCTTCTTTACACCATTCCAAATCTTTGCATGCTTAATTTCAGAGCCTGACTGATGCTGCAGTGTTTTCAAAGCAGTTTCCAAATAGATGTTCATGTTATGAAAATGCAAACAGCTGAATGTGAAAGAAGTGAGAACTCATTACCTGCTCATTCAGACAAGATTCACTCAGCCTCAAAGAAAGGAAGCAAAATGGTTTTGTGGTTAAAGCAGACTTCAGACTGCCTAGTTTTCACTTTCTCTGACCTCCTAACCTACCTGTTCTGCCAACACAGGTGTCCTCTCCACATTACTGCACAATCAGACCAAAAGAAATCATAGAATCCTAGAATGCCTGACTTCAGAAGGGACCTCAGAGCTCATCTGCTCCAACCTCCCCACCGTGGGCAGGGACACCTCTCAACCAGACTCAGCTGCTCAAGGCCTCATCCAGCCTGGCCTTCAACAGTCCCAAGCAGGAGGCATCCACAGCCTCCCTGGGCAGCCTGTTCCAAAGTCTTACCATCCTGGTACTGCAGAACTTCTTCCTCAGCTGCAGCCTAACCCTTCTCTGCCTCAGCTTCAAACCATTCCCCTTTGGCCTGTCTCCAGACACCCTGACGAAAACTCCCTCTGCAGCCTTCCTGTAGGATGCCTTCAGGCACTGGCAGGCAGCTCTGAGGTCCCCCCAGAGTCTTCTCTCTGCTGAACACTCCCAGCTCCCTCAGCTTAGTACAGACCAGCTTCTTTGGCAGTAATGCTGATGTGCCTCAGACAACAACAAAGTTCTACCTATTTCCTTAATATGTCTACAAAAAGCAAGCCAAACTTTTTTTCTGAAAAACAGAAAGAATCTGAAAAACAGGAAAGAAAAAAAAAAAGCAAAGAGGAAAAGGTTACCAAAAGGCAACATAAACCCCTCACGAGCACAGCATAGCACCAGAACTATCTCAGATTTGAAAGACTCTGCTTTAGCAAGGACAGCAGCCAAGTTTAGAGCTGCTCTCCACATCACATGAGATAGCAAAGACTAAGCTGCTATTGCCTGCATCAAACATATTTCCAGAGCAGGGGACTCAGCACTTTGCACAAGTTCAGATGACAGATTTTGGGTTATTTCCATTTAAAAAAATAGGCCTTGAGCAACCTGGGCTTTGCCAGGAGCTTGTTGTGGCAGATGGTGCCAAAAGCTTTACTGAAGTCAAGGCAGACTCCATCCACAGCCTGCCCTGCAGTCATAAGTCAGGGAACCTGATCAGAAAAGGTGACCAGGTCGGTCAGGTAGGACCTGCCCTCCCTAAAGCCATGCTGGCTAGGCCTGAGCCCTTGCCCATCCTGTAGGTGCTGTGTGATTGCACTCAAAATGACCTGTTCCATAACCTTGCCTGGCACTGATGTCAGGCTGACAGCTCTGGAGTTTCCTGGTTCCTCCTTCCAGCCCTTCTTGTGGATGGGCACCACACTGCCAGCTTCCAGTCTTCAAGGACCTCTCCAGTGAGCCACAAGACTACCTTTTTTTNGTTTTTTTGGTTTTTTTTTTTTTTTTTTTTTTTTTTTTTTTAATCAGAAAAATTAAACACTGAAAAACACATTTTGAGTCACCTTTTTGTTTCAAGTGTGAGCCGCAGCCTCATGAAAATTCCAATGTACTGAACTTGACCTGATGTGCAAGTCCTGATAACAGACACTGCATAAGAAAATCCTACAGGCCAGGCTACCATTGGCCTTACCTCTATGTCACTCACTATATTCTTGGCGTACAGCAGCACTTGAATTTTGTAACTAACATAAAATAACATTAATTAAACAGAATTTTTAAGTAGTAACTTTTTTTTTTTTTCCCCTTAACTTTAGAGTTATGAATGTAAACCCAATTGGAAACTGAGATGGTGAAAAACGAGGAAACAGAATCTGCAAAGGCATGAAAAGCCATCAAGCGTCCCAATGAAAAAGGCAGAGGAACAAAACAAGTGCAGCAAAGAAGAACTAGATGGCAGCACCTACCTACTTTTCATCAGCCCACAAGTGCAAGCCTAGAAACTAAGATCTGCAGGCGAAAAGGTGATGCAAGCTAAGTGAGTGGGTTTTAAAGCCTTCTGACCTGGCTCATTACTTCTGAAGAATACAGAAATGCAGGCAAACTCACACTTATCTCATCTGCTTCTCATTCAAGAATCCAGAACTCCTGTAGACAGACACCTGACTGCAGAAGAGAAGGCTGAGAGGGGATCATGTTAATGTCTGTGAAGATCTGAGGAGTGGGTATCAAGAGGAAGGGGCCAGGCTCTTTACAGTGGCACCCAGTAACAGGACAAGGAGGAATGGATATAAGTGAGAACACAGGAGCTTCCACCTCAACACCAGGAGAAACTGCTTTACTGTGAAGGAGCCCTGGAGCAAGCTGCCCAGGGAGGTTGTGGAGTCTCCTTTTCTGGACACCTTCAAAGCCAGGCTGGATGTGCTCCTGGGTGACCCTGCTTTGGCATGGGGGTTGGACTGGATGACCTCCTGAGGTCCCTTCCAGCATTCTGTAACTTCTGAACCTTCAGCAAAGAAACATGCAAGGTTAAACCACTGCCTTTAAGGAAAGCATTATCCTAAGCTTAAGCTTCTCTCAATTTTTGTTGTCAAACTAGTAAAAAAAAAAAAACCAAATAGTCTCAAAATTAACCCAGTGTGGTTCAGCACGAACTCTGAACAGGCTCTGGCTGACACTGAGCCTTCTAGCTTCTTTTGTTTAGCCTGAACAAAACCTTGAGAGACTCCATCAAAAAATTCCTAGGCCTCAGAACATAAAATGAATTTCACAGAATTAAGCAGGTTGGAAAAGATCATCAAGTCCAACCTATCACCTAACCCTTCTCATTAACTAAACCATGGCACTAAGTGCCTCATGCAGCCTCCTCTTTAACACCACCAGGGATGGTGACTCCAGATTTCAGTATTTCCTGTTTTCACAGCCAGAAAAATAAAAGGGGAGGAAAACGTTTGCCAAAACATATGAGCTAACAACTTGCAGTACATGCAAAAGCCAAGGGAAATGAAGGCAGACGTACCTGAGCTGTCGACAGGCGAAAAACAGGGCCAGTGGTGGGCACGGAAAGCCTGGGTGAAATGCTGGCAGGAGCCTGTCCCTGTGTTTGCACCTGAGCCTGCATCTGAGCCTGGGCTAGAGCCTGCTGAGGCACCATGACAAGCTGGCCAGCATCCGTGCGCACCAGGACCATACCTAAGGAGAAGAGAGCACCAGTAACTATGAAGAGAAACACAAAGGATGCATCAGGAGCTCACCATGCAATACAGACTAAAAGGAGAATACAGCACTGCTCCTTGCATTATGCTTTGTGTAACAGCAGAGTCAAGTTCCAAAAAGAAAAGGAGACAAATCCCAACACCCAAATCAGTCTGGAACTCAAATAACTGCAGTTTTGGGGTCTCTGGTGTACAAGGAGAGAAGCTTTCAGCAGTCTCACTAGGGTCAGCAGACTAAAACTGGAAAGATTTATTCAAAAGATACATTAAAAGGAAACTGTGATGGCAGTCCAGTAGCTGAGGACAGAACTGAGCACGAACACAGCAGGGTCAGTAATCTGAGAGCTTTACTAAAACAAGGATTCTGGGGGATGCGACCATGCAGACATCAGACCAGATGTATTTCTGAGTTGAGAGGCACTACCTGTGGTTTAGACACCAGGCAGGAAATACTGCCCACCCAGCCAGCCAACCCAACCACTGCTCAGCACAGAATGATGCAAGGGCAGCTATTTTAGGAACACACCATAGGAACTAGTTTAAAACTAACAGAGTAATCGGCAAGTGTTTTCTAACACCTTCTACAAGTAAAGGAGAGCACTGTCAGATTATTTTCCAGCAACACATTTCACAAGTGGTGACCTTCTACAACAGTGCCATCAGGTTTTGCCCAAAATCTTCCACCAGCAGCAGGTCAGAAAAGGGAAGGCAGTGACTAAGTTGGTCCCTGGATCACCTGGAGCTTGCCACTTACTGAAGATGACTGCAAAGTGTGTAATGTGCTTGCTCTGGTTCATTCAGAGCTAAGCAGCAGCTCCCCTGCCAGATTACTTCCCAAAATCTTCCAAATCAGTTCCAGAATAGCTTTGAATCATTTAACATAGGTAGGATAGATGGGTCTAGAAACAGAAAAACCTCCTGCCTGCCACTACTGGAGAACAGGACAAAAAAACATCTAGAAAGTCACTTTTGTTCTGCTGGTAACAGACAACTCTGTGTGCAAATTGCCTTGTGCAGATTTAATAACTTTCCAAGTGAAAACCAAGGTGAAAGCACAGAGCCACTTCTAATGACCACCTCCCCAGGGAAACAGCCCCTCAGGGACCCTGTTTCCAACAGAACCTGAGGAGAAAGAAATCCCAATGCTATCCTAGCAAGAAAGTAGTAAATTTCAGAAGTAATCTACACCAAGAGAGCCTGGCTTTCAATTTCTGACATAGAAATACACAACCCAGTCCTGGGATGACCTCATAAGAGACCTGCAGCACTAACAGAAGCCCTGGCTCAGGTTGTCTTAGGCGCTCCCAGCCAACTTTCACCTCCTAAAGCACAAACAAGGTAGATTTCTGCCAGCACAAAGCAAAGATTGGTGGCAATCAAGTTTTAAGGTCAAAAGGCTGTATATTGGGCTTGGCTGAGCTGGAGTTAGCTCTCCCCAGAGCATCCTTCTAGTGCTGTTTCTGCAGTGCTGCAGCTGGGCATTGGTAACACACCAGGGTTTTGGCAATTGAAAAGCCAAGCACCAAGGCTCTGCTTTTCCAACATCTTCCCCTCCAACAGCAGGTTGTGGGATGGGCAAGATCTTGTGAGAGGCAGCTGGCCTAAAGTGACCAAAGGGGTCCTCCAAGCCATATGACATGAGCTCAGATAGAAAAGCTAGGTGCCAGAAGGCATCACTGCTTGGTGATGGTGCCTGTCCTCTGGAGCAGCCACTACGTGTGCTGGAGCCCTGCTGCCTGGGACTGACCCTACATCCTCTGCTGATGGGGGGCAGAGAGAGGCCTTTGCTCTGCTTCCACAGGCAGCTTTGCCTTTGCTTTGCATCCTGATAAACTGCTTCTGTCCTGACTCACAGGCCTCCGGTTGTATTTGCCCCTCTCCCCTGTCCATCTAAGGAGAGGAGAGTGACAGAGCAGCTTTGGTGGGCATCTGGCCCCCAGGCAGGGCCAAAGCATCACAAAAGCAGAGAGAGCTGCAGCAAGGACCACATCCCAAAGCTATGCCCATGACTCTCCTTCAAAGCCTAGAGAGCAGTTTTTTGAAACAAAAGTTGAAAGAAACCCATTTAAAAATGCTTTTTAAAATATAAGATTTAAGGTCCATTAGCCATGCATGGTTTGTACCCGTAGAAAACTCTGTGTAGATGATGTATTTGGTTCATGCCATTCCCAAACCACCTGGACACACCAACAGCAGCACACTGCAAACTGCTCAAGCAGCTACCACTTCTCCCGTGATGCTGTGAACCTTATCTAAAAATCCTCACAGGATAATGACTGCCATGCACCAAACCCCCACAATTTCTGTTTGCACCAAACAGATTCACAGATATGTTGCTAATTTATTATTATTATTTAAAAAAAAAAATAATGGAAAGGACAAATTAATTGCAGAACGTGCCACAGTCTCAATACAGGTTGCAGAAATTACTACCACTATAGGTGCATATTGATGCATTTGTGCATTAATTATGTTCTAATTCAGTTTGGAGGACTGCACATTACTCAGCAATATCTGCAAATCACAGTCTGATTAAATGGTGAGGTTAACTTGTCCCTAGTGTTAGCCACATAAAGAGGCAATATTCCATTCTTGAGTATTATCTGCTAAAACAGCCTCCTAAAAAAAAAAAAAAAAATCACCATTCTTCTTCAGAGAAGCTGACAATATGGGACTTTCAAAGTTAGCTATAAAGGACAACCAATCTGAAGAGTACAAACTCCAAAGTGACATTGTACTTTCTGAGTAACTACTTTTCAGAACACACTACCTTGGGGTTCACGCAAAGTTCAGGGATTTCAAAGTCCTTGGTGGTAAAGCCATACTCAGATACTTCCCACAGTATTAGTTCCATAATATTGTCTACATCCTATCACAGAATGGTCTGAGTTGGTTATCCAGTCCAACCCCCCTGCAGTCAGCAGGGACATCCTCCACTAGAGCAGGTTGCTCAGAGCCTTATGCAACCTCACCTTGAATATCTCTTGGGATGAGGCCTCAACCATCTCCCTGGGCAGCCTGTTAGAGTGTTCCAGCACCCTCACAGTGCAGAACTTGTTCCTCACATCCCACTTCAATCTCCTCTAACTTTAAACCGTTGCTCCTCGTCCTGTCCCTGCAGGCCTTTGCAAAGTCCCTCTGCAGCCTCCTTGTAGCCCCTAAAGGTCCTGGCAGGCTGCTCTTCATGGCCCTCCTCTGGACCTGTTCCATCAGGTCCATGTCTTTCCTGTGCTGGGGGCCCCATAGCTGCACACAGCATTGCAGGTGAGGTCTCCCCAGAGCAGAGGGGCAGAATCCCCTCTCTCATCTGCTGCCCATGCTGCTTGTGATGCAGCCCAGGCCATCAATCTCATTATCCCTCAGCCCGGACTGATAACGAAGATTGTTCCGACCCAGGTGCAGGACTTCATGAGGTTCACCTGGGCCCACCTCTGCAGCTTGTCCAGGTCCTTGTGGATCATATACTGCCCCTCTAACATAGGGACAGCACCACTCAGCTTGCTGTCAGCTGCCAACTTGCCACGGGCGCCTCAATCTCACTGTCTATAAAATCAATGAAGATATCAAATAGCACTGGTCCCAGTACAGATCGTGGAGGGACTCCTCAGAGGGGGTGCATTTTCTTTAACCTTTCTTTACCAGCTAATGTGCCTGTAGAAGCCCTTCTTTGTTATTCTTCGCATCCCTTGGACCAGACTGCTCTAAAGGGCTCCGTTTTCCCTCTTCTGTTTGAAAATTAAGTAGCAGAACAAATTGTTGACACAAGAAACTTCAGCAAAGTTATGCTGCACGTTATCAGATCGGCATAGTAATTATCAAACAGATAAACAACGGCTAAAAACACTTGATAAAGGCTGAAGGCATTTACTAGAGTCTGAACAGCAAGCTTGTCTCTGTTCCAAGTTAGTTAACTGTGTATGTCTGAAGGATTGGAATCTGCACCAAATAAACAACCACTAAGAGTTCACGATGAAGTAAGCCTCTACACCACCACGGTTGTGCTCCATTTCACTAACAAATATCAAGTATTAAAAAAAAAAAACAAACACGATGGAAGAAGTCAGTTACTTCTGACTACATCAGTAGCTCCAGGTACTGCTAACACTGATACAAATAGGAAAGAGAAAAAAAA
>VWZI01020604.1:1237209-1261102 GCA_013396835.1 Psilopogon haemacephalus | reverse complement strand
AGCGCGCCGCTGGCCGGCCCCGGCCCCGCCGCCCGAAGGGGCTGGAGCCCGGCAGCGCTCCCGCGGGCTCTGGCCCACGCTGTCCGCCCGTGGCCTGGCCGACGGCAGGAGCGTTGGTGAGTGGGAGGTAGCCCCGGCCGACGTGGTTCGCCGGGCGACAGCGTCCCAGCAGGTGTCTTAGGCGTGCGGGACCGGGGAGGAGCCTGCCAGTAATCTGGTGGGACTTCTGGCGGGGAGGTTTGAGGCCTGCGGCTCTGGCACGGAGGGTTGTGAGGGAATTGAAATGTTACGCGATCGCGTTATCTTTTGATAGCGAGCTGCCGTAATTGCGCTCTTTGCCTTCACCTCGCACCCTGCGAGGACAGCGGCAGCCTGCACAGCGTTCGTCGGGCTTTGGGAGCGCTGAGAGCAGTCCTGCCCTCGGCTGGGATGGCTCAGCTGCCTTAAGGAGGGACCTCTTCGGGTGCTGCTGAAGCTCTGTGGATCTGCACAACGCGTGCAGAGTACCTGCGCTGACGTCTGCGCTGCTGTGTCTGCTCTAGAGTTTGAGTCTCTGGCCGAAGTTCCTGCTTCACCTAGACGAGGATGATTGCAGCAGCACAGCCTCCTAATGTGGACACTGTAAATGGAAGGCGTAGAAACAAAAAATAACATCCTCGGCACCACTATTGCGGCTGCTTTGTCATCTCCACAGGAAATTCGGGGCATTTTAACACGTTTGCCATGACACCGTGTGCCCTTTCCCCAGCAATGCTTGCCTCGTCCCCTTCAAAAATGCCACTGAAGACAAAGTTGATGCTTCTAAATCATAGCATCTTTATGCCAGAAAACACCTTTAAGATCATCAACTCCAACTGTTAGACAAGCTCTGCCGTGTCCAGCACTAAACTATTTTTTTGACTAATGGCAGTTTTCTTTGTAAGACCTCAATCCCCATTCCCAGTTTACTGCATCTGTTCTTGCCTACAAGTGATAACCACCATGGATTTGTGAGGCTACCAGCAGAAAGCAGCTTAGGTTCCATTATCTGTCTCTGCTGGCACGCAACAGGATAGATGTCTGCAAACCCATATGTACTTAAGCTGCTGCTCCGTGGCTTGCAGTAGCAACTCATTGCTCAGCTTGCAATTTTTCAGGGTTTTCCATTAAATTGGCAAAGTGCATCAGTGAATAACCCACCTTCAACAGTGCACTGGTGGAAATGAGTGCAGGGCTCACAGCGCACACAACTCCAGCCCCAGACTCAAGGCACGTGTTCTACAAGGTGCTTGAGTTGAAAGAATAACCTGGCAGTGACTAGTTTATTACAGTCCTCCTCAAAGGAGGTTATATTTTTATTCACAGTAGTGTTTCCTGGTTGTTTATAACTCTAGGTTTCTGACAAATCAAAATAAACTGCTTTTAAAATGCATTAAAAGTGCATTGCAGCAGTTTAATTAGGATCACTTTAAGTGTCTCCTGAAATTAAACCAGTGCATATTTCTGCAGGGGGCCAATAAAAGTGCTGAAGGCCCAAAGGCATGGTCAGGATGTATAAACAGGAGACTGCAGCAGGTGAACATGAAAGCAGAGCTGTGCTTATGAAAAACAGTATTAACTGAACACAAGAGATCTAGATGGCAAAAATTTGCTTCGCAAGTGAGTATTGCTTCTGTCAAATGCTAGAGCTGAATTAAAATTGAACTTTGTTATCAAATGTTTCTACCTGGAAATTTAATTAGAACGTCATAGTCCATTACCGAATTTGAGCTGTTGCGCAAGAACAAAGAATACTCATTTAGGCTGGGGAAAAAATCTGCCCAGTATCACTTTGTTCACTTTATTAGAGAAGATCCCATGGGTCCTTCTCTTACTTGCCCTCATCTGATCATTTGCACACCACTGTCTCCACAGGTTTTATGAGAGAATGGAAAGTTAGACATAATATTTTGCAACTGGTCCTGACTCTGAAGAAAGTTTTAGTATGTATTTTTTTGAACACTGCACTGAGTGTCTCCATGAAAACTACTCGGGAGAGTAACTATTGCTATTTAGCTTCAGAAGAAAAAAAAAAAAAAAAATGTAATCTTCCCACCAAAAAAGGAGAAAGTGGCAAGTTATGATTTACAAGACAAGCTTCAAAACCTTACAGATCACCTACTTTTGATTACAGTTTTAGAGTACATTTGTAGGTGAGCAAAACAGTTTCTTCCCACTCAGCTCTTCTTAATTGAGCCATTTTTTATATATGAACACACAGAAGAAGTATAATACTTTATTTAATAAAACATGATGTATGCTGATTCATATTGGACTCCTTTCAAGTCAAAGAACTGATTACATCCATAGGAATATAAACTTGGTGATGAAACAGGCTTTGGGTGTGCATTTCTGCATAGAGAATGAGACTTTGATTAAAGTACAGAATCTCTGTGAGCTTTTGTATTCATTCTTCCATGATAAAATTGTTCAAATATTCGCGTGCTTTACATCACAGAAAACATCTTTGCACGTATTTGTTGCTCTCTCATTTTTAGGATTTATGTATACATAGAATAAAAAAATAAGAGGCCACTGTGGCCATCTGTGTCTTAAAATACAACCTACTTTTTCTTTGAAATGGAGAATGCCCCTTAGGAAAGTTAACTTCCATGCATGGCTTTCAAACTGCCTGTGAAAGAAAATCCACCAATAAACCTAAGTTGCTGTTCAGGTAGCAACACTGATACATCCTGTGCTGTTTGCAGCCCGAGTTTTCCATTAGTAACATGACTGAGTTAGCACTGCCATGCTGAGCAGCTGGGAGTAATGAAAAGGTGCTTGTCTATGTGAACTGCCCAGTGAAAGCATTTGGAAAGGAGCACTCTTTTTCTAGCATGTGTCATGGGTTTCTTTCAAATACCCACCCCCAGTGCATCCAAACACACCTGTCCTAAGTTTAACATCAAAATGGTACCCACTACCTTTAGAAATATACAGAACTTTTTACATACACAATTGAAATGCACTTCACGATATAAAAATACTGCTGCAACTGCTGATTTCAATTAGAAAGTGTTAATTTCACAAATTGGAGAGCACAAGGCTAGAGTAACCACCAGCTGTTTAGAAAGAAGCCTAAATGTAGTTTCACATATTTCAGTTGTAATGGAGTTTCCTTTTTACATACATCTTACAGAAACCTAGCAGCTTTTGTTCAGCAGTCAGTTGTAAATACTTAGCTCTGCTCACCTGGACAGGACTTGGTGGAGAGGCCTGGGAAAAAAATCATGTCTAGAAGTTCCCAACTTAACCCTCAAAAAGTTTTTCAAGGGGATACTCTTAATTTCTTGCTTTTTCCCTTTTATTCATTCTGGCCAACCTCTCATTCAGAAATTTTGCATGAGTTGGCACCTAAAACCAAATTCTGGCAGTTTTCCACTTGAATTCTTTCCTGAAGTGCTCATCTGTTTTGTCCCAAGGTTAAAGAAACATCCATTTCTAATTCCTGCTCCACCACACAACCTTGAAACCCTAATTCTCTAAGCGAGAGTTGCTGACTACAATTTTGAGAAAGGCAGATGAGGTAAAACACAGGAAGAAGCTGGCAAGAAGCAAAGCCACTTTGGGTCTTCAGACACTTGTTCCAAGGTATTCCCCTTCTGCCCTCTTACATCAGTATCACAGGCCTCCCTGACACATCCCTTCTCCAGTATCCTCTCTTCATCAGCCAAGGTCCTCAATTTCCTTGCAACCTCCCCACAAACTGTTTTCCCCTTTTCCAAGTCCCATCCATATCCAAAGCTGATGGATCTTCTTTAAGTAGGCAGGAGCAGGGAAAACGGACTGTAGCTCTGGATTGTTACTAGGTTCTCCACCTTCTCCCACTGATGTTGTGTTGTCATGGTTGATAATTAGCTATGGATCAGTCTCTAAGGGGTCAGAAAGACTTCCCCTCTCCTTTGTTGTAAGAGGGCACAGGTATCTTTTGTCAACAGTAGCTTTACTTTGAGCTGAGACACAAATGCTGATTTTTGAGCAGCCTTTCATGGGCTTAATATAGCCATGGCTGTCCAGTCAGTAACTGAAGAACTTGGTTCCAAATCTTTCTAGTTCTTGGGGACATGCTAGCAGCATATCATAGTCCCCAAGCACTCAAGTCCTTCCTAACTTTACAGCTGAACTTAGGCACCAAGTTTGCAGAAGTCTAGTGTAACTCTTATTTAGGAAGACAGGGCCTCTTCCAGACTAAAAAGGCCTTGCTGTTGTGTTTCAAAGCAAATCCTATAATGATCAAAATCCTTGCCCAATCTTTGCAACACATCAGCGTCCAATTGCTGCAACAGAAGCTACTAGGTGCCCTCCCCAGAAGTTCACGTTTTACTGCATGTGGCTTTCTAGGCTGCAAACATAAAAAAGGAGGCCTGAAACAGTTCTGCATTTTTACAGTCAAAGCCTGATCTGCAGTTTTAACGTCAGATGTGTAACTCAAGTACAGCCTCAAAATCACGGGGTTCCGTGGTGCTTGCTTGTGCTAAGAAGGAGGAGGTTAGGATGAACTCCATACGTTAGTCAAGATTTCATCAGCACTTGCATTGGTTAGTGTAGCTCGGCAAGATCCTGACGCTGCCAACCGAGCGAAACAGAATCCCCCTTGAAACACGAACTCGAGAGTTACCATCGCTTAGACTCTCCGCATGACCGCGTTCCAGGCTGATTAAGGCTCACAAGAGTTACTCATTCAGCGGTAAGCGACTCGTTCCTCTCTCAGAAGCACCCGGACGGCCCACGGTGGTAACACCAAGCCTGCCTTCACATCCCCCGGAGCTCGCAGGCTAGGCTGGGGCGGGGTTTCCAAGCTGCGAGCTCCGAGTCCCGGCGCGCTGGGCGGGAGCCGGGAAAGGGAACCCCGCACACCGCCCCTGCACCAAGCAAAGAAAGCGCGACAAGCCTCAGGCAGACCCAAGCCGCCGGGCGGAACGCCGCAGAGCCGCGGCCGTGCGCCTGGCGGCGGCGCCGACCCTCCCGAGCCACACATGGCCGCTCCCGCCCCGCGGCGCCACCCGCCCCGCCGCCAGCTCTCGCGAGATCGCCGCCGCTCCCGGCACCCATTTCGCGGCTGGGACGAGGGGGGCGGCTCGGAGGAAGATGAAGGCGGCGGCCATGTTGGGAGCTTCGGGGCGCTGCTGGTGCGGGGTGTGCTGAGGGAGTCTGCGCAGGGGGAGCCGTCGCGGGAGGACCGGCGCCAGCTCGGGCTCGGGGCGGGAGGAGCAGGGCGCCGACTGCGACTCTGAGCCGGGCTTGTTTAGTCGCTTGCGCTCGGCAGGGGAGGAGGGGGTGTCCCTGACCGAGGAGCCAGCACCATGAGCGGGGGGACGCCCTACATCGGGAGCAAGATCAGCCTTATCTCTAAGGCCGAGATCCGCTATGAAGGGATCTTGTACACCATCGACACCGAGAACTCCACCGTGGCGCTGGCCAAAGGTAGGGACCTGGCTGAGCAGAGGAGTAGGCCTTGGCGGCCCGGCGACGCCTCGGGGATAGGATGGGAGGGGAGTGGGATCCATAGTGTCGGCAGTGGCGTAGGGACCGTCGGGAGCCCGTCGGGGATCGAGCAAGAACCTGAAACCGCGGCAGCGTAGTCCGTGGCGTTGTGGCGACGAGGAGGCCCAGGGTACGAGGGAGGAGGCCTACAGCCTCCGAAGGCCCAGCAGCGGCGCTGAGAGGGTTTGGCGGAGCTTGGGGCAGAGCCCGCGTCCTGCCCACCCAGCGGCTACGGCGGGGCTGCGGCCACTCGCGGCGGTTGGCGGCGGAGGTGGAAATGAGCAAGGGATGAGATATCGGCGGCGCGCAGGGCTGCCGAGGCCAGCGCTGCCGAGGTCCCCGCTCCCTCCGCGCCCGCTGCACCCCCGGCTGCGGGGAGGGGTGTGGAGCGCTGGGAGCTGTTACGGGGGGACCGTCGCCAAAACGGGCTGGGAACGTTATCTACTGAGAGGCTACTCAAAGGAGTCCTGAAGAGTGAAGATGTGAAGGCCGTAGAGGTGGAAGTGGTCCAGAATTAGTGCGTAAAAGGGAGCAGAAGGAGGAGGCTGGAAAGAGGATTTCTTTACAGCTTAAGAATTCCAGACATACAGCGGCCAGGGCCGCGTACGACTAAAGTCTTCTGCATCCTGGAGCAGGAGACAGCTCGGGTCTAAAGGGGAGCCTGCGACTGCCAGCTTATCAACAAAGGCAGCTGTATGGCACTGTATATCGAAATTGAGTACAGACAATGACCTGAGAATGTAGTTGCCGCAGAATATATGTGTGGGTGTGAGAAAAAGTTGGGAAGATCTGTTTACTGCGCGGAAAGAGACTAGGAGGAGTGAGAAAGAGAGTCTCCGAAAGTGGGCATTCGAAGGACTTTGCTGTTTCTTGCTCCTGGTAGCCCACTTAACACAAACATGCTAGCCATGGCAGTGAATGTGTAGCATTCAGGTAAGACATTATGTCAGAATTTTTATCAGCTTGTTTCTAGTGGATTCTGCAGAACTTCATGGTATTTAATTTTATTCTTTTTGACTCTGTAAAATTTTGCTAAATGATCATTTGTGACTGAGAGTACTCGGTTCTATTTGATGTGACGAGTTTCACATTCTAGCATAATGATGGTCTGTTACCTTTTACATAGTTGGTGTGTAGGATATGTAGACCTGTGGAGTTGTGTGCTTTGAAACACTTTATAGCAAGTAGGTTTGGCCCTAGGCTTGCATAGTTCGTTTATGGGGCATTTGGCTTTAATGGTGCGATTTTTGCGTACTTAAATGTCGCCTTTAGGTTAAATTGCCTTTCTGGAATTGCATTATTTGTTTTAAAAGGACAGCTAGTATTTGTATGAGAAAAAGCCGAGCACTGTGATAAAAAATAAATGTTTAGAAATTCCAGTTGCGTGATGTGATTGTTGAGGTTCGCACAAAAGCACTTCGCAGAGTCCCGTCCTTGAGGAGCTTGTGATAGTCTTGCCCTAAATTAGATTTAGTGCTGGCCAAGCCAATTTTGCATGGCTTCTCAAGAGTGGTTAGCTCATGCTACAGCGTATCTGCCAAAGTGTACATACTTAAGACAGAGCGATCTGCAGTTACAAATCTAATCTGTTCTCTTCCCATGGCTCTCATCTGAAATGTAAATCAAAACCATTAAATTTGCTTTAAGAAAACTTGGCTGAGTTAGCTGAAGAATGTGTGTTTTGTAATACAGTGTTACGATTCGGAAGAGAATAAACCGGTATTTCTAGGCCACCTGGAACCAAAAATCTTGAGATTAATCTAGAAGCTGATAACCATATTAGACTACAAAACAGTTCGCTGTGCTCATGAGCAAGATGCTCAGCTCTAGAATATTCAAGTTTCTGAATAAAGGACAGATTAAGTCAAGTGAATGTGACACAACAGCATGTATGTAAGGTGACAAGTGTGGTTAATCATGTATGTGAAAGCAGAGCTTCCTTTGGAACTGTCTGTAACTGTAAATATGTTGAGCATATTTACAGTTACCTCTTCTTCCTGTGGCAAGTCCAGAAGTCAAACCACAGCTGTTTACGGCGGGTCTTTACCACAAATGTCAAACTTTCTGCCAGAAGGAGATTAAAAAAAGGCCCAAAAGATGTCTTGATGTTTCCCCTTGCGCTGCTGTGTATCTGGGATAAGTGCAAGGCGACTTAACCATTATTTGTTTCTTAACTGAAATCACTTCAATTGTTTGTGGCAAAAAAGTAGAGATAGAATCTGTTCCTGAAGAACTGTGGATTTGCCTAACAGCAGGATTTGTGTGGGGTAACCTGAAGTCTGAGATTAATCTCCTGAAGTCGTCCATGTAGAATGCTTTAATTTATTGTAAATATTCTGAGATTTTTCGTAGAAATAAGATTCTCTGGGTGTCTCGCAGGATGCTGATCATAATTCTTAGTTACTAAGGAGTGGTTTTCTCTAGTTCTCTAATCAGCATTTTCTTTACAAAGCTGTGGTATTTTCACTAGCAGAAATTGTGGCCTCTGTCTTTCAACTTTGAGGAAGATAGCTGTCCTCTTTAAGCATTGAGCAGACCATTTTCATCCTAAGCTGGGGTTTGATAAGGGAAAGCGATGCATCCTTTTACAAAGCACATTATTATTTAAATAATAGAGGAAACTCCCGCTTATATCAGATTCCAAGTATCAAGCAGGCTATGCGAGTGTTTGAGGGGTTTGTGTGTTACTGGTGTAGACGTTTTCTTTGGGTTACCAGCTTTTCAGGGCTATTGTTTGGAACCAGAATCCACCCACTCGTTTTCAGGTTTCAGTTCGGGATGTCCTTCTGGTTCATACTTCTAATTCATATGTCATTTAAAAAAAAAAAAAAATCATTAGAGCTAATCAGTTTAATAATAGAGTGCAGAGAGCTGTGGAGGCTTTGCTGTAAAGTGATTACTGTCCTTCCTGGGGCAGTTACAGAATAATATGAAGGATTGTGTTTATCTTACATGTTGCAGCATTGAAAATGCATAATGTCTTTCTATTTCAAGGCACCAGTGTAAGGGTAGATTTTTTTTAATTTAGGTAAGGTGTGTTAGAGTGAACTTAGGAGGATAGAAAAGGCTTTGTTCCTTGCCAGCAGCAGGGAATCCTGAGCCTTGTGAGTGTACTAGTTATATACTGGTCTAATGCATCAATTTTTACTTATCAACTGTTGTACCATTGAGAATTGCATTTGGAATGTTGTAATTAATAGATACTAATGAGCCAGCTTTCAGTATTTTAAGAAGTAGTTAAACTACTGGCATTTTCAGCCACCTGTGATAGTGTTTCACATAGGCTACTGACACATGAAAGAGAAAATTTGCCTTTCTTTCTTTTAGATTTTGCACATTATTAATTGGTGAAAATCTCAGAAATGTAGGCAGAAGAAAGTTAAATGTGAAGACTTGAGCACTTCTTATCATGCAGGAGTGGAAGCAGGCAAGGGAAGGGTTAATTTTTTTATAAAGTTTATATGAAGTTAGTTTTTAGTCATTTGCCACACTCCCTCCATATCTTGAGGTTTAAGGCACGTGTGCCACACCAACGCTGTACATAGTGTGTCACAACAGAAAAACTGTTGTCAGAACCCGCTCTTGGCTGCTTCCCTCCTGTCTGGCTCTTAACTCACCACTGCTATGAGCAAGGGATTGAAGAGTGAGTTGTTTTGAAGCTGTCAGCCCCTCACAAGCTAGCTCCTTCACGCTAATACTTCTCCTGTAACGTGGTGTGCAGGCACGTTCGCAGGCTAAGGGCTGTGATATTTTAAAGAGACACAGTGATTCAAATTACTTGTTCTGGTGGTGATGCTCTGATTCTAGTCATGCTTCTCACGGATGCTTTGAGAGCAGAGACAGACTGGTTTCTCTGCCTGCTACAAATGGTGTCTGGCTGCTAAGATAGTGTCAGTGATGCCTGCTGAGACTGAACTGCATATCCACAATAATTTGTTACATGGGAACAGAATCCTCTTGTTAGTTGAACATGTAGCTTGGCTTCTGATAAACAGTGTTTTTCACAGGTAATCATTTCTGTTAACCGATAGGGACAGTTGCAGTGTTTTCCTCGGATACTATAGTAGCGTAATACAGTAATACATGTTAAAATACAGTGTAGTAGTAGCAGCACTGAAATTCATTGAAATCTCTACCAAAATTTGCTTGCAGGATGCTAGTCAGAAATCAGTGGAGCTACTCGGATCTAGAGTCAGATACATCCATCCTGTCAGGCAGCACAATGTCAATTTCTAGCTAGCTACTTAAATGTGTGTATTTACACTGACAAAAGTAAGTTTGCATTTAATATGCCTTTTTGTTTGCAAGTCCCTAAGCCAGTTTAGCTCATAGGAAATGAAATAAACAAATAACTAAAAAGGAAAAAACAAGGCAAGATTAAATGGATTTACCATAGTCCTCATAAGTGCTCTTTAGTGTGCTTATTTTCCTTTCCTCTCACTTCAGTATTTTGCTATGTATGAAGCACTGCACCTTGTTCTGGAGGAAGGATGTAGTCTGAGGAAATACCCCAAGAGACAGAGCTGGATAAAGCTCTAGGACTGGTGCTGCTCCAGTACTTTGTCTTTATGATACTCTTGCAACTTAGTACTTTTGATTGTGCAGAACCATGGTAAAAGCAATTTCTTTCTAAAATGCTGTTGTACTGGCCTTCTGTAATATTAGGCTTTTTGCTTCAGTGAGCTCAGACTATGTTAAATCCTAATCTGAGACAGGAAGGAAGAAACTGGAAAGATAGCTTTGAAAAATACTAACAATAATGTTCAACTCTTATCTTTTACTACTGTCTGAAGGACCTACTTGGAATAGACACTGCAAAAATACTGAGTAGCCTGTACTCTAAAACGGCTTGCTTGGACTGTCACATGCAGTTTTGCTTCCTTGCGTTAGAAAGAAATCAGGGGTGTATTTTGATTGGGTGTTTCTGTTGCTTTGGGCTGAGAGGAGATTGTACCCCAGATCAGAGGAGTTTGCTTACCCTTCTCCAGCAGACCTAATCTGCATTGGGCGATTGTCTCTGATTTTTCAGAAAGTTGCACTACAGTGAGTTTGGTTTGGGGCTGGGAGAAATAGAGAAAAACAACTCGGACTCTTAGTAGCAACTCTTACTACGTTTTTCTGGAAACCTTGACTGCCTGTGTCTTGATGTAGTTGCATGGGTAGCTGGATTTCTTAAAGATCCATTCTAGGTTTTGGGAGTTCATCAGATTTTTATTTCTATGTAAAGGTGACGTGGTCCTGTACTTTAGCATCTGTTTTTTTTGTGTGTGGGGGGTGTTGCTACTGCTTAGTTCCTTCACTTCGTCTAGAAAGTAAAGTTCTTCAATAACTTTCTGATCACACTCTGGCTGACTTTGTGCACCTACGTAGACAAAATGGCTACTAGAGCAATCATTTCAGTGTGGGGTAGAGAGAAGCAACACAAAATCAACTTTGGTTTTACTCAGCAAACAGCAGGTCGAATGGTGGAATGAAGGCCATGTTAATTCACTAGTTTTCTAATAAATAGAGTATAGGGCTGCCAGAAAATAAAGATGGATCCTCAGTCAATACAGTGAAATAGAAAAGCCTGATGGCTAAAAAGCAACAGGATGAGCTACAGTAATGCACGTGACCAACTGCTAATGTTGTTATTCTCTATTATTTTGAGTTGACTTCTGCAAATTCTTCAGTTTCAGCTTTCTTTTTGTGCAGAAGACACGTTTATCTTATAATGAAGATGCAAATTCAGTTAACAGTGTGTGTCTTTTATGTTTCATAGTACCATCCAGAGCAGGCTTTCAGATCCACAGAAAGTTGATTCAGTTCAGCTCAGTAGATGATTTAAGTACAAACAAAATAATCATAACTACTTAATGTTATTTTTCAGTGTATTACTGAGTTGATCTCTTTACCCCTGAATTATGCTTCTCAAAAAGATCTGTAATCCTTGACTCATAAGCTCTGTTTATGCAGTACTAGAAGAAGCAACAGTGATGGAAGATGGTTGGTACAGCCTGAGAAATGACTCAGTGTCACTTTATACAGCTCGACAGGAAACTGCTTTTCTTGACTAATGATTTTGTGGCTGCAAATAAGTGCCTAATGATGTCTCCAAATTGTTGATGCATCTGAAAACAGAATTCTGGTAAATTAAAGCAAAATACAGATGTTTTCTCAGCATAATCTGTAGTACCTTACAAAGCAGACAAAAACCTCTTAAAAGGTTAGAGCAGCAATAGTCAAAGGTTTGTTAAAGCTGCTGCAAGTTGATGTTCAGTACAATATAATTGTAGGGTTTTTTTAGTTCTTCATTGTTTAGTTTTTGCTTACAAAACTAGCTCTTGGAGGCTTATCTCTTCTTCACATTTGTTCATTTGTTTCATTTTATCTTCACCTAGGGTCAGAAGTCTTTAAGGTGAGGAAAAGTCTTTGAGACAGTAGTAAAAGTAAAGTGACACTGTCTGTATATGGTGGTAGTGATTATATGTAGTCCAAAGGGCAGAAGCATGGTAAACTTCATTACTGTGCAATCTGAAAACTGTTGGAATTCAGCTAAGTACGTAGAAGCACATTTACTGTCTTGCTATGTTGCATGCTTCACAGGCCTGCCCCTGTGAGATTACTTAATTTGACAGAAATCATAGGAACCTTACACTAGCTAAGAGATTGTATTTTGCTTAGTAAAAATGTTATAGACATACCACAGAATTCCTCTTTTTTGTTTAAGCCTGGATTCAGACCTCGAATCTGTTGAGAAATACTTTCCTTTTGGTAATTTCTGATTTTCTGGTTTCTAGTGGCATTAGATTGTTTTTTCCCCCTTGATTTGCAAATGCAGAATATGAACTATGTAAGTCTGTAGTCCTTGACTCACATGACTGAGTTACCAGCCTTTCCTGGTCTTCCTTTGCTATAGTGTATAGAATGTGTTAACTTAGCAAAGCACCAGTCTGCTGCTTCCCCTTCTCATCAAAAACCAGCTTAAATATTCAGCATAAGTGATGTCCCAGGAAGAAAGAAAAGAGATGCCCTTCTGCCTTAGCTGAAATTTTAAAGATCAAATTACTTGTCTGAGCAGTTTATAATTAATTGTCACTAATTAGGCTTTTTTCTCATCAAAGTGTTATTCTTTTTGTTTAAAGCTGTTGGTGTCTGCAATATATTTGAAACTTTTTTAATTAAATGTTTTTATTTACCTTTTTTTTTCCCTCCCTTCCCAATTTTGCAGTTCGCTCCTTTGGTACAGAAGACAGACCGACTGATAGGCCTATACCACCTCGTGATGAAGTCTTTGAGTACATTATATTCCGTGGCAGTGACATTAAAGACCTAACTGTCTGTGAGCCACCAAAACCTCAATGTTCTTTGCCACAGGACCCAGCTATTGTTCAGGTAAGTCAAAAGATGTTTAGATTTTTGTGGCTGAAGATACAGCCTGCTAGGTTTAAATGCTGAGTGTTTAAAAATTAAAATGCTTTGTCTTCAGTCTTCACTAGGATCTTCTACTACATCTTCATTCCAGTCTGTGGGGTCCTATGGTCCTTTTGGCAGAATGCCTGCATACAGTCAGTTCAGTCCGAGCCCACTGGTGGGGCAGCAGTTTGGCGCTGTTGGAGTTGGTATGTTCGTTGTATTGTCTGGTGTTTCCTGCAAGTGAAGCTGCACATGTTTGCGTAGGCAGTCAGCACAGACCATTCAAGGTCCTGAGCCCCCGTTCAAGCTCCTGTCAGTCCCCCAGCTTAGCTCAAAAGCAGAGTAGTTTTATAGTGGTTGACACTGAAATCAAAGCAGATGGTTGAGAACTAACCACTCTCTCTCAGGGGAGGAGTGGGGAAGGCTTCCTGTGTTCATGAATTCATTCCATTTCAGAGATAAATTCATTACATCCCTGGTCTTGATGGTATTTCACAAGTGGGAAAGGCAGCTCCTCCACAGAAGTCCTATAGCTGTGCTGTTGACATGGTATCCCAGGTGCCCAGCTGGTGTCTGCTCTAACCAAGGGTTTGGGTTAGTCAGCACTGCATGTGCCAGCACAGTTCTGCAGCTAGTCTCAAGATGGTAGCTTGGTGTGAAGTATGTGCTTGAGGGATTTGTAAGCTGTGTGGGTTAGTCTCTCAGTTTTACTGCAGATGCTCCTTGAGACTCTCCAGTGTACTCCCATTCCTCCCTTATTTTTTTTTCCTGTTTATTTTCAACATAGAAACTTGTATTCTTGTAACTGCAGTGGTGTCAGTGTTAGTCCTGGCACTGAGAAAGTTGGCTGTGTGAAGGGAAGGCTAGGGAATTGGCCAGAACTTGATAGCAGCTAAGATGCAAAGCGGTGATACATGCAAATCACATTTGTTTATTACTCTGTAAGGTGCTGTCATGACTATGCTGTGTTAGTGCTTGACCAAAGTTAGCAGTGCTCATCTAAAGCTTTTTTCTTTCAGATCAAAAGAATCAAGACACTACAGTCTTACTACAAATACATATACTACGTTAAACTTAAGTCTATGGGTAGGGCAGACTTAGGTGTGTTCTAGAATAACTGTCTCATATGACTTCATTGATCCTTTAGTGCTAATTAAAAAAAAAAAAAAAAAAAGAAACCAGGAAAAAAGTCTAAAGCAGGTTTTACAATTCTGTTTCTTTAAAGCGGGAGGTTCTTTAACATCTTTTGGAACAGACTCTTCAGCCAGCGCCAGCATGTCCCAGAGTACTGCAGTTGGTTCTGCATTTACAACAGATGGGAGATCACTGAAAACACAGATGTCTCAAGGTAAATCTTTCGGAACAACTCTTTGATCTTTTTTTAACCAGTCATGGCCCTGTGATGTAGGTGGTTACCAGAAATGCTAACCAGACAGCTGAATTCTGTCGTGAAAACGCTTGGTATTAAAAGCAGAAAGCACCAAGAACCTTTATACTTGCTCTTCAAATGTGCACATCTTAGTGTGCTGCATAGGCAGCTATTAGCAACATCTTTGCTGTTATTCTTAAAGCCTCCATATTGAGGAATAGGATTTACTTTAGATGAGTAATGGTAGCAAGTAGACACCAATGGAAATTCAGTATCTAGTTTTATTGATTGCACGACAAAACTCAAAGTTCTTCATGTTGATTGAATTGTGAAGTCTTTCAGCCTACAATTTTTAAATCACCTTAATGATCTTCTATTTAATGTATTTTTACATGAATAATATTAACAGCAGACCTGATTGCCTGCAGTGATAAAGACATGACAGTTAAGTCAATTTAGTAATAACAGAAACTGTGGATGGTTTGTGTAATACTGGAAAAAGAAGCAAAAAGGAATGATGAAGAAAAAAGAAAATGAATGTTGAACATCTTCACCCTTGCTTTATATTGGAATGTGTTGAGATTGCTTCTCAAAACCCAAAAGACTTTTCCTGCTCTTCCACTCTTGCTGCATGGAGAAGTGTGTGCTATGTTTCTAATGCTACTTGTGTCACCTTAGAAGGCAAAACATTCCGTAGAGCAAACAGGTTTGTTCCTAAGCTGTTGAGAGAGTTGTGTAGCAATTTGGACAGCTCTCTAGGAGTGGTTGAGCAGATTAGCAACAGGAAGTTCTACTTGGTTGCATTAATTGATGGCAGGGAAGATGCTGAACTTTTGCTGTTTCTCTGCTGAAAGAGTAGTTTGGTTTTCTGCAGATGAAGTTAAAAATCTGTGTGGCTGTTGCACTTAGTGTACAATGAGTGCTCCAGGTGGACGTACGTTCTGCCATGGAGATTCCTGTGAGGCACCAACAACTTCTCTGCTTGCTTTTAAAAGGATTTGTCATCTTTGTGGATTGCAAATGTGGCGTGGTTGCTTTGAGGGATTTTGGGGGAGTGTTTTTCTTGTCTTTGTTTAGCTTTTTAAAAAAGGGCTACTACATTTTTTTCTTGACTAACTGGGTCTGGAGTCTCAGTCCTTAGTAGGTTTACCTATATGGTGTCATAAACGGGTGGCCAGATCAAGTGTCACTGTTACAAACATGCTTCTGGCTCTAGTCACTCGTTGCAAATTGAAACCTGTGAACAGTGCCTTGTGGGGAAGCTTTCATAGCTCCTTCATCTGCATTATGCCTGGCAGTAGCCACCACTGTTCATTTATTTTGTGGTGATGATACAAGAGAGTGCACTAGATGAAATGAAATTTCAGTATCGTAACTGTATCTGCCTCTGGGAGCAGTCACTTTCCATTCAGCTTTCCAGGGAGACAGGAGGAGTGTTTTTACCACCAGTCAATCAAAAAACTTTATTCCACAGCTAAATGCTCACCATGGATGGGTTGGTAGGCATTCATTGTCCTACCCATCTTTTCTTTTAGGTGGGGGGAAGGCAAATTGTTAAATACCCTCTATTCTGGCTCTGAGGGTGCAGAAATATCTTTCTTCTTTGGACACGGCTGTCTTGACTGGTAAGGCAGTCAAACTTGTCAGTCTAGACTGGTTGAGACCAGTAATGCAAATTTATAGATGAGAAATAACCCTTTGGGCTTTGGGTTGTCTTTTTCTCAGGTCGTTCAAGCCCTCAGATTGATCATTTGAGAAGGAGCCCCACCATGGAACAAGCAGTACAGACAGCTTCAGCCCACTTGCCTGCTCCAGCAGCAGTTGGGAGGAGGAGTCCTGTCCCAGCTAGACCTTTGGTGTCTGCTAGCCAAAAATCATTAGAGAATCAAGAGCACAGGCGAGGTATCTTTGGCTCATTTTCACATGGCTTGCCGTCTTACATACACATAGGAAATGCTCTTCTAAGGGCTACCTGTAGGAGTTGTCCTACTCTCCATTACTGGTAGGCTGCTCATCAGAGACCTGGATTATATATATTGCATTTTAAAGTCAAGCATATATTCTGATTTTTTTTTTCTTTCATGAGTTAAAGTTGTGGTTTACTTTTATAGGTTTCGATTTTAATTTTTTTTTTTTTAATCTGAACTATGTAACTATATACAAAAGTGTGGTCAAAAATACCTAATTGGATAAACCAATCATTTCTTTATTCCCGACTTTAGCTGAAGCACACAAGGTTTCAAGATCAGAAAATGAACTCAGAAATGAAAGCAAACGACAAATTGGTAAATCTTGTTTTGAGAAATAGACCTCAGTGTGTTCAGACATTTTTTAAAAGTCTGCTAAAATACAGCACTGTGTAGTTTCTCAGGTGCTAGGTCTTTGTTTCTGACATCCTGAAATCCTGTAGCTCACATTATGGTAATGAAGAATTTCAGTATTTAGAATGCCTTCACGTAATTGTTTCTCATGGGCAGCAGTAACTGTGCTTTGGGTCAGAATAACACAAGCACAAAAAGTTAACCTTCGAGAGAAAAATCTCTTCTAGTTGCTCTAGGTTGAGCAATTTAAATGCAAAAGTAAGCAGTATTCATGGATTTATAGATACAGTGGCATAAAATAAAACCTGTTAACTTTTCTGCAGAAACTCCTGACTGCAAAGCCACTAACACTTTACCTCCTCTCCCAAGAGCTTCTAATGACTTTTGTAGAAAGTCTTCTGCTATCCATCAGTGCTTTTTATTCTCCTTTGTGGCCCTGCCATAATTACTGTAACTGAATTTACAAACTATACTGCTCCGACAGGATGTTTAACAACAGAAGTGTAGGAAGAGGATGCATGAAGTCCCAACCTCTCACCCCAGGAACTAAAAAACAGAACACCCCACCCAAAAAGACAACCACCCTTTCTATCCTCAAAGCAAAAAACAGTCCTCAAAGCAAAGCCAAACAGAGTTGCCCTCTTTTCAGTTCCAGGTGCACCCGCAGCACGGAGAGGCCGTGGAGGTCACAGAGGAGGCCGAGGAAGATTTGGTATTAGGAGGGATGGTCCAATGAAGTTTGAGAAGGACTTCGACTTTGAAAGTGCAAATGCACAGTTCAACAAGGAGGAAATTGATAGGGAATTTCATAATAAACTTAAACTGAAAGGTAAGCCCATTTTTTACTTTAGGTCCAAGCATTCAAAAACCATCATGTTGTTTTACTCCTCCTGTGGAGAACAAGTTTGAAATGGCATATCCTGCTAGAAATCAATGAACAGACTGGGATCAACTAATTAAATACTTGAGTTACCATCTGAGTTTTGAAGGACTAGCAAGTATACATCATGTTCTAACAGGTTTGTTAGTTAGAAATGCAGATTACTTGAGCAGTAGCTTTTGAGCTCTGGAAAATACATTACACTTGTATTTTATGTTTTCAATTACTGATAGATAAAAAATATAAGTTTGGGATCAGAACATAGCTGGAGGGATGCACAAAAGTTTCAATTTCAGCAAGTTGCTATCAATTCTTTGTTCCATTTTCCAAGGAAACACAGGAGTAGTTTGACTCTGTAATCCACACTGCCAGCACTTCTGTCTTGTTTTCCAGTAAGCTTCTGTTTTAATTACCTCATTCTCTTGTGACCAGCCACCTGTTCATTACACTGCTGCTACTATTTTTGGATTGAATTGTTGCAGGTTAAAGTAAGGAGTTCTCTGTTTCAGTAAATGATGGGCTAAGAAGCAGGGAAATGAAAGGCAGGAATAAGTGGTCAGATTTCAGTGTAGAAAAGAACTGCCAGTCCCAGTCACACAGGCTTTTTTATCTTGCCTTTTTCTGGATCATTTTTAAAGGAGCCCACACTTGGCTGTCAATACTATTTATTTTTTTCAGAGTAATAAAGATGAAAAGGAAAGCTAACCATAAAGGAAGTGTTTTCTGAGACAGTGGTCGTTTTTGTGAATGTTGTGGTAAAATTGAGCTGGTTATCTAAAGTTTATGCACAGCATTATCAGATTGAAGAACATAGGAAGGAGACTTAAAGATCCTAATAGTTCGTTCTGTTGAACCATCAGCTTCTCTTCCAGTAGCAGTCAAAACAGGAAGCCGAATGTGGGTGCTGTTAGGAAAGAAATAGATCATAAAGATAGTCGATAGCATAATATCTTGAATGCCAGCCCTGGTCTCAGAGGAGATATCAGCAAAGCCAGAAGACAGCAGCAGCAGAACATCCCAGGTTGTATGTCAGATTATCTGACTTCCATGCTGAGGTTTGGAGGCATTACTCTATTTTTGAGCGTTCAGCATAGCCTGTGCCTGTCTGCCTGAGGTTAAGTTGTCAGTGCTGTTTTGTTTAGTATGGTGGCCTGGAAAGCTTCTCTTTACTTTTATTTTCTAGAAGATAAACTTGAAAAACCAGAGAAGCCTGTGAATGGAGAAGACAAAGGTGACTCGGGTGTCGATACCCAAAACAGTGAAGGGAATGCTGATGAGGAGGATCCACTTGGACCCAACTGCTACTATGACAAAACCAAATCCTTCTTTGATAACATCTCCTGTGATGACAATAGGTATGGCCTGCAAGGGGAAGCTGTTAGTCCACTTAGGGCATGTTTCAGCCATAAGGCAGTGCCAGCAGTACTCACTGCAGTCTCCACTGAATCCAAAGTGGGGAAAGCTTACTCCAGCTGCAGAATCACAGGCAAATGAAGCCCTTTGTGGGCAAGCACGACACATCAGTAGGAAGAGACTTTTCATGTTGGATTAGGACCATACTTAAGAACTGAGTGCACACACTCTTAGAATCTCTTCCAGATGTACTAAAGTGAGTTTTACTGTTTGGGGCTTTTGTTGCTAAATTGCTGTGATGATGACTGTGCTTTGGGCCAGCAGTGGCCAATGGGCAGGAAAAACAAAGCTTATCTTTTGCTGTTGCCTTTTTGTTAGTCCAGATGATGTGGATTACTGATCTATTTTGAACTGGGGAGGAGGAGGAGAGAATTGGGTTTTTTTTGTACTGACAACTAAAAATAAGTCAGTATCTGCAACTGCAAGCTCTTGGTTTCTCTTTCTTGTTCTAAACTGCAGACAGCTATTTTTTATATTTATTATTTATTACATGGTGCTGTGTGCAGAGGATACAGGCTGTGTCCTTCTCTGTGGGAAACTCTTAGAGCATAATTAATGTATAATGAATGCTACTGGAACATCTTCTTTTTCATTTAAATGAGCTGTGGCAGACACCTAGATTCTCGTGGAAGGGATGATTTGGAGATTCAGAATGCAATTAACGTCTCATTTTTTAATTTCCTGGGCTTTCTGTCAATTCTGGCTGAGGCAGGCAGCCTTCATTCTGTGCTGCATTTTGAAATCGTCCTTGTTGGTTCTGCCCTGCAGGGAGCGGCGACCCACCTGGGCTGAGGAAAGGAGATTAAATGCTGAGACCTTTGGAATACCGCTGCGTCCCAACCGTGGCCGTGGAGGCTACAGAGGCAGGGGAGGGATTGGCTTCCGAGGTGGAAGAGGCCGAGGAGGTGGGAGAGGTGGCTTCACTCCCCCGCGAGGAGCATTTCGTGGTGGATTCAGAGGAGGCCGTGGAGGCAGGGAGTTTGCTGACTTTGAATATAGGGTAAAACACATTTAATCTTACTGTGACCTGTTCCACTGCTCTTGGGAACGAGTGGTAAAAAACCTCTCTGGTGGTCTGGTGTTGTACTGGAATTTCTCGAGTAGCATTTTGTAGGTGCTCTGAGGTGCTTAATTGGAAGTCTGAAATTTTAACTACAGAGCATCATTTTACTATCAACAGCAACCTAAACTAAAAGCTACCTTTCTTAGCTTGTCCTAAGTACTTGGTTTATAGCTGGAATTGGTGTGTGGAAGGAGAAAAATAAGTGAAAGCTCTGCATGTGAAATACAAGTGTTAGAAACGTCAACTGCAAGCATTTTTCTAAGCACTATTGTAAAGATGGAGAGGGAGTCATTTAACTTGTGTGCAGCTTCTTGGAATGCAGTCTGAATGAGGTGGTACAAAGCCTGAGGGCTTCTAAAATCCTTTATAACCCCTAACATAATTGAGGCTGCTGAAGCAGAGCAAAAGCCCTTTCCAGAAAAGGGAGATAAAATATTGGAGTTCTGTTAGGTCCCATTAAACACTTTTAAAACTCTTAAGTTCCCATAATTATCCCCAGTGGCTATTGGGAAATCTGAGGCAGGATTGGTTTTGTACAGCCAGTCATTCCATAAAAAGGAACGGTGGGACACAGGACACAATAGCTTCTGAAGAAAAGCCTCCTGCCCATGCCATCGAGAAGGTGCTTTGCAGAGATGAGAAATACTGCTGCTTTATTTTTCCTGAGATCTGAGTGAAGCTTGAAGCTGCTTAAAGCACTGTGCACAAGGCAGCGCTTAAGTGCTCACTGAAGGTACCTGACACTTACATCATCGTTTAAGTGTAGCAATAGGAATGCTGTCTGCAGGAGCTGTGCTGGCTGGGAAGCAGATTCTCCCTCTGCACTGGAGTTATAAGATTCACTGCTTTTGCAACCCTGTGAAGACATCCATTTCTGTGTCCTGGTGAAGCTGGTAACTCCTCTTACTACCAGCCCTACGGAGGAAGGATGCAGTTGGCAGCCACGGCTAGGAAGGTGATGGGTTCTGAGCTGGTGTATTTTTTTCCCTTTTCTTGGAAGGATGCGAATTTCTCTCCATGAAAGCTCATTGATCATAGCAGTTCTGTCAAACAGCAGAGCTCAGTTGCTTGCAAAAGCAAAATCTTGTAATAATTTCAGTGCAAGCCATTCTTCTCGATATGCACCATGTCAATTCAGCTGGAGTAACAGAAATAACCCTGGCACACTCCTCAGTGTTGGGAACCAACAGAATCAACCAGATTGCTGCAAGGAAGTGTAGGCTTGTACTGTGCTGGCTGGCACACAACAACCTTTTCTGGTAGCCAACTGCATGAGCAGTCACTTCAGTGAGCCCTGCAACGCAAGATCTTTGTTCTCTCTTTGAAGGTGTACAGCTTTGTAATAAAAGAGAAAGGGTGGGGGGAAGCTTTATTTTTGCCACAGGGGAGTCCTGAGCATCCCTCAGTTACTCCTTCGTTAGTTTGCAACAGTTAGTGCTGTGCTGTAGAGAAATTCTTAGCATGAATAGAAAAGAGAGGCTGAATATTAGATTCAGTTTCTGACTGAGAGAGAGAATTTTAGTCTCCCAGAGGAGCAGGAGGTGGCGAAAGGATTTTCCATGAGGAAGAATTTTTTTCACTGTGACAGAGCACTGGAACAGGCTGCATTCCTGTGTGACCTGCTCAAGGTGACCCTGCTCTGGCAGGGGGTTGAACTGGATGACCTTTGAAGGTCCCTTCCAACCCCTGACATTTCTGTCTGTGTGGGGCACGTGTCACAGTGAGGCGCTGGTTTAGTGTGTGGTGGGCTGAGGCTGCTGGTGCCACAGGGTGGGCTCTGCTGTGCTTGCAGGTGGGAGGCAGCTGCACATCTTCTCCCGGGTTCACTTTTGCTGTCTGCCTTGCAAGGCTGCCGTTAACGTTGTCCTGTTGTTTCCTCTAGAAAGACAACAAAGTGGCTGCGTAGTCTAGAAGAAAGCTGAACCTGGGGGAGCATCTCGATCGTCTCAATCCAGAGAATGAGTTTTAATCTCTGCAAAGAATGAAGTTGATTTGCTGTACACTTGTCACCAGCACTGGGATTTAACTATTTAATTTCAGAGGGGTGTAATGCAGTTCCTTTTGAAAAATGGCCATCTTTGCAAGCAGTGAGCTTTGAATATATTTGAGACAGAAGGAGGAGTAATTTCTTACATATAGCTAATTCTAAAGCAGTACTTCGATGGAGTTTAAGTATTTTTTCATCACCGAAAGGGTTTTTTTTCTTATTACTAAACTGTATTTGATAATTGCTTCAAGTTGTAAGGACAATTGTATGCAGAAGGCCGTCGATACTGTGAGTGTTTTGATCCACTGAAGGTTGTTTTTTGGAAATCCTGTAATATCCCTTTTGAGATAGTTGTACTTTTATCAACTAGGGTGCTGGAGAGTAGAGAACTTGCTTTGTCGGTCGAATATGTACACACAGTAAATACTGTTTCTTAGGCAAAGGAACCTTTTTATATAGTTGTAAAATTCCATTATGCCCCATTGCCAAAGAAACACCACAGACTTTGTATAGCTGTATAAAAAGCAACTAATTTTTTAAAGAATAAACATTTTTAAGTCGGCGAACATACTGTGTTATTGCAAAAAGTTGATGTGCTGAAGAACACTGAATTTTAGTTGGGATTTTGGTTTTCCTTCATTAGCGGCTTTTGAGGCCAAAAGGTTTGATTTTATATTTGGACTATGACGAAGATTTGAAATTGTTCTTCCGCAAGATGAAACTGGATAGACTCTTCTCTTGCAAGGTTCTGATTTTGTAGGTAGTTACTGGCGTATCACAGGATTTGACCAAATTCAGGAGGTATTTTCAAATAAGGAGAGAGTTAATTTTCCTATGTCGAAATTTGCAGTTAATTTTACTTAGTAATAAATATTAACTTTTTTTTAATGATGTCCCAGGCAGAGGAGTGTTTGATTCTCCTGGAGTGCCTGGGCCAGCAGTACGTCTCCACTTGTTGATTCTCGAGATGTTAACTTTGTTGTAATATCTGTAGACATAAGCAATTTAAAGCATTCTTAGTGTTTGAAGTTGTTTGCGTTTTGATAGACCGTAGCTGGGAGACAGGAGGACTCTGGTTCCGAGACCCTGAAGTCACAAATGACAGAGTGTGGACTTTTTGCCAATTTTCAAGGACTGGTTTCCACTTTTTGCTATGCCGAACTAGAAACCTGGTCATTTGTGTCTGTGTATGTACGTGAAGGCCACAGGAATAAAGGGATCCAAAGATTAAAAAACAAAACAAACAACATTTTCATCTGATTTCCTAATTTTTTTTCCTATTTTCACTTAAAAATGTTTAGTGGTGATAAAGATGTGGAAAACTGCACTGTTGGAAAATTGGAATATTTAAAAGTGGTTGATAGAATCTTAATTTTATAACTTTTGTATAGCACTACAAGAAAGTATTTTGTAATTGGTTTCCTTCTTAAGGTCAAGTAGAAGTTAGCAGCTCTTGTTTAGTCATGTTTCCTGCATGTTAACGGCGCCGCCTTTTGGGATCCACGAGTCGTGACTCTGGGCAACTGTGAGAGGTGTTTGGCCACAGCAGCGAGTGCTGTCCTGTTGCAATAATAACTTCGTATGCTGTCAGGTGGCCCAGGCTTATTTAAACGCCAGGAGTTGTAAATAACGGTGGTGGAGGCTGCGAGGGGATATGAACCCCGGGGGGTGCGGGTGCGTGCGGTGTGCGCGGCAGGCAGCGGCGTGGCGACTTTCCGTGTACCTTGCTCCATGCCAGTGAGGGTTTCTCTTTTTGCTTTTTATCCTTTTTCTTTTTTTTTTTTTAATTTTTATTTTAAACCTGAATAAACTGTTCAATAAAACCGCTGTGCGCGAGGTCATTTGTTGTGGCTGCAGCGGCAGTTTGGTGCCGGAACCCGACGGGGCGGGGGGCGGACAGGGCTAGGTACCAGGCGCCTGGGGGCGAATGGGGCTGGGGTGGCGGGGGATGGGATTCCCTTGG